>JAZHYW010068648.1:0-47680 GCA_037355805.1 Ixodes ricinus
GCCGAGAAGAAGAGGACGATGAAGAACAAGGAGGGGAGCTCGAAGTGCCAGTTGATTAAATGGCTGATTCTCTACGGACGCTGGTTGAGTCCCGCAGAGTTCCTGAGGCCCTGACAACACATGGTGTCAGAAGTGCACAAGGCGATATCGCCGGAGGAGGCTACGCAAGCAATGGCCACGTCCAGCTTCTTGTGTCAACCCCCCGAGCCGTACACCTTTGCAAACCCAGTAGAATGGACCTCGTGGAAACGCCGCTTCGAACGATTTCGGAGTCGTCAGTGGTCTCGCTGCGAAGCCAGGAACAGAACAAGTGAATGCTCTCATCTACTTCATGTGGGATAAAGCGGATGATATCCTGCTGTCTCTCAGCTTACCTGAAGAGCAAATGACAGACTACAGTGCCAGCCTGCAGGCTTGGAGAACCACTGCTGTCGTGAGACTGGAACGCTGTTTATGAGCTGAGCCACTTTCCATCGGAGATGTCAAAAGAAGGAGAGAACGTCAGAGGAGTTCGCAACAGATCTGCACAAGCTTGCCCAAGTTCTGCAACTTCGGCGCACTCCACGACGAAATGATTCGAGGCGGGATAGTGGTGGGACTTAAAGATCACAAGCTTTCTGAAAAGCTGCAGCGACGATCCTCGATTTAGGCGCTTGAAAAAGCAAACAAACATGGCACGACAGTCTGAGGTTGCGAAAGACCAACAGACCAGACTTCACACGTCCAGATGACACCAAGCGTAGATCGCCTTTTACGCATATCAAAGAAGGCTCCTTCAAGAAAAGCCAATCGTGGAGGAAGAGGTGGGCCAAGAAGGCGGTACCCAACTCCACTCAGTTTTAAGCATCGACCGGACACTGCTCACGCTGTGGCAAGAGACGGCATTCGAAAGAACAGTGTCCTGCACGAAAGGCGATGTGCAACAAATGTCGCATAATTCCGGACATTACGTCCGCCAATGCCGAAAGCCTCACTGGCAGCGCTGAACCAAGTTTCCAGTACAGAGACTGCATTCCTTGGAGTCATCGCATGCGAAAGCACAGTCAGCGGTGGAACGCGACAGTGCAAGCTGGCGAGGTGCCAACCGGTCTTCAAGGTCGACACTGGCGCCGACGCAGGCAGTCATTCCGACAAAGACGTACAAAGCGTCTTTTTCAGCGACGTCCCTGCAGAGGACCCACGAAGATCCTAAAGGGTCCCGGTCGCGCATGAACTAGGCGCTGGGAATGATCGCATGAAGGACATGACCTACTAGAACCAAGTTCGGCAAATGCGGACACCAGCGCGGTCATTAACGACTCTGGATGAAGCCTCTCTTTCGAGAGATGCCAGTGAGAAGCTGGGAATCGTCAAAAAGGTCTGCGATGTTGCGACTTTACGTACTGGAGACGTCAAGCCGAGAAGTGAGTTTCCCAAACTTTTTCTGGGCTGGGACTCGTGATTGGCAGCTTACAAAATTGAGCTACGAGATGACGCAGTTGCTTTTGCACTGACGACGCCTCGAGGAGAGCCATTCCTTTGCTAAGCAAGACAAAGGAGAAGCTTGAGGAAATGGTCAAGATGCAAGTAATAGAACCCGTGGAAGAGACCAACAGAGTGGTGCTCTGGGATGGTTATAGGCCAAGCTGAAATCAAATGGAGACGTGCGCATCTGCGTGGAATTTGACCGGGAGCTAAACATGTCGACAAAAAGAGAAGTGCATCCTTTGCCAATTGGAGAACGCGATGCTGGGACAAACTCGCTGGAGCGAAATACTTCTCTAAGATTGATGCGAACTCCGGATTTTGGCAGTTTGAACCAGCCGAAGAGTCTCAACACCCGACGACCATCATAACGCCTTTGGGAGGTTCAGGTTCAGAGATTGCCCTTCGCCATCACATCAGCACCGGAGTTCTTCCAGAGCGAGATGGCACTGGTTTGTCGAAGGTCTGCAAGGGGTCCTGTGCAGCATGGACGACGTCCTTATCTACGGAAGCACTCCAGAAGAGCATCATGAGAGGCTTAGTAATGTTCTCCAACGACTCCAGGACAGGGGAATGACCCTAAACGCATGAAGAAGTGTGGGTTTTCCGTTAAACAAGTTAAGGTCCTTGGAAACATCATCGACCTGAGGGTATCCGACCAGGCCCAAGCAAGATCAGAGGCGATTGTCGACATGCAAGTGCCGTCAAATGTGTCTGAACCAAGTTTAGCTCGGAATGGTAAGCTACCCTAGCTCTAAGTTCGTTCCAGGCATGTCAGAGATTGCCTACCCGCTAGAGCTGCCTGCTAAGCACGAAAAACGAGGGGATCTGGACAAGCGAACAACGAAGATGTCGACAAGTTGAAGAACGCCTTGACACGAAGTCCAGTGTTGGCACATTACGACCGAGGGAAGCACACAATCATTTCGACTGATGCTTCTGTCGTATGGGCTAGGAGCGGGTACTGGGTGCCAACAACAAGAGAGATTGGAACGTACCGACCCGTCGCCTGTGCGTCAAGGACTTTGACTGGGAAACTTGAAAGGACGTATGCGCACGTGGAGATAAGAAGGCCTGGGAGTCGATGGGCATGCGAGTGTCCCAGGATTTTATAACCGGGACTTCACGTATTGATTGAAACAGATCACAAGCCCCTTTGTGCCAGATTTTCTCGTCAAAGATCCTAGCGGACATCACTCCACGTCTTCAAGGGACGAAACTTTCGAATGATGCGATTCTCATACGACATGACACACATTCCTGGTGCTGCCTGACTACCGCCGATCTTCTCTCTCGGAAGCCTCTACAGGAGACAGGTCAAGGAGGACTTTCCGGAGACAAGAATTGCACTGTATGTCAGTGGACTTACAGCATGCTTGCCACGGCTACCGACCACCGGTTGAAAGAAATCCGAGAGAAACAAGTTGCGGATGTCACTGTGCAAGTGACACTGGTCAAGTACAGTGGAAGAAGGCTGGCCGACACGAAACGCGGTTCAAACTGACTGACTGGGATTACTGGCCTCATAGGTCGGAAATGGCTACAAGACGGAGTCTCCCTCATGAGAGGATCTCGAATTCATTATTCCTCAGTCAGTGCTGCCATGACATCCTACAAAGACTTCACGAAGGACACCAAGGCATTACCAAGTGTAGGGCGCGTGCCTCGACAGAATCCGTATGGGTGGCCTGGACTTTCCCGTCAAGTGGAAGATGTGGTACGCACATCTGCCACACAGTGCATCCAAGAAACCACCCTGCTCACGACACGAAATCCACTGCTTCCATCAAAGTTTCCAGATCGACCATGTGCAAAAAGTCGCAATGGACCGGTTTACTTGGAAGCAAAAAGACCGACCTCCTGTCACCGGCTACTTTTCAAGGTTTCCAGAGATTGCACTTCTCAACAGTCTGACGGCGACTACAATAACTACCTCGACGGTCTTTCTTTGCGAGACATGGAACACCTGAAGTAGTCTTTAGTGATAACGGACCGCAATTCCGAAAATAGAAGGGTCGGAGTTCCAGAAGTTCGCCGAAAGTTGGGGCTTTGAACACTGAACATCCAGTCCACGTTACCCCCAAATGGCGATGAGCTTCGTGCCGTTGTTGGCATCATCAAACGTGGTTTGAAGAAGGCCGGGGACAGCTACGTCGCGTTACAAGCCTACCGCTCCGACACCGTTGGGTAACGGCTTCTGAGTCCAGCAGAGTTGTTGATGGGACGGGAGATTGCGTACTTCTCTACCGACGGCATGACTCCATGCTTCAGCCGAGACGTAGATAAGGAATCCCTCGATCTTTGGGAAGAACGCGGGATCGCGAGATCCAGAAGCTGTAACGCATGGCCGACGACACGGCGTGCCCGCCGGCTTCAACCTTTGAAGCCTGGGGACGAGAGTATGAATAACCGATCGACGCGAAGCTGGAATAGAGCTGGTCGTCGGCAGACGCCCAAGGTCCTACTCTGTCCACACACAGGATGGGAGAACTTCAGTCGGAACCGATTTCATCTCGTCCCGATGCAGACGAGTGTCCAAGTCACCTGACCTGTCCACACGCAAGATACGACTGCGGAGAGAAGATTTAGGGACTCGACCTCATGGGACACATTCCGATCACGTTGTGACCCGAAGTGCTTTCGAGTAGTCAAACCTGTAGCACGCTTTAGCCCTTTAGCTAAAAGGGGAGATGATGCTAGGGCTATAATCAATGCATGAGGCGTGAGGCTGGAAAAAGAGGAGGATGAAAGAAGAGGAGGGGGCTCGGCAGGCAGTTGATTCGCAATGGCTGATTCTCAACAGGCGACTGTTGAGTCCACCGAGTACCTGAGAGTCCTGACAACACAAGCGAGCAATCACACACAACGTAAATTTACCAGAGTCCTGAGACCGTACGAGGGAGAGAAAACGTTCGCAACGGACCAGTTCATTCCAAAAGTGTGGGCATCTGCGGGATCGCAACGTAGTCCCGCGGTTACGGGGATAATCATAAATATGAAGTGGGCACTTTCAACCTTAGTAGCGCGTTGTATATTATGTTTTTTATATTATACATATAATAAATTATACAATACCGCGCTTTTAAAACACCTGCATTAATGTCGGATAAACGCTCACGAACACCCCACGCCATTCGACAAGAAACGTTTTTTGTTTTTTGTTTTTCACGTCGTTGCCAATAATTTTTTCACTGTGGTTGCGTTATGGACTTCCTTCTCCGACATTGTTACGTAACCACTCGGAGCGCTACGGCCTTCTCTTCTAGGAGGTGTTGTGACCTCTCCCGGAGGAGATTGAAGAATGAGTGGAAGAGGAGGAGAAGGAGGAGGAGGGGGTGTACGCCTGCCTCCCTCAGAGTACCCTTCCATCACTCCACCTAAAAGAGCTACGTTCTGACTCGGCGTTACAAGGAGGTTGTAAACGGCTTCTCGCTTTTTCTCTTCACGCACTGAGTTTTGTAAACATAAAGGGGAAAACATTTTGCGTTGTTCGGGGTGGCATTAGCCAGATTTGTTTAAATATGAGAATGATATGGGAGCAAGACGATCGGCCGTGTCCGCTTGCGTAGTTTCGGGCAAGAGAGGGTCTTGCGTGCGGGCGCCTTCGCACAACGCATCCGCCGTACCTTCGCCGAGGAAATATTCGTGCGTCGCAGGCAGCAAGTTGCTGGCGATCGTTGCCCATTTTGCCGGGTCTTCCAGACCGTTTGAGACGGCTCGGAGGACCTCCAGTACTCAGTAATGGCTCTGAAATGTCGTCCTGTGTTGAAAATCGCAGCCAGCGCGGATGCAGCCGACGTCGCGCTCACTGCGATCGCCTCAAAAGCGGCCGCAGCCGCGTTATACCGCCAGGAGCCGCAACTCTCTGACTCTGCTCGTCTTGGCTTTAGTCGAAGCCTCTCGCGCACATCACGAGGCACTCTTTGTAGGAGCAGAAAGACTAACTCTGCGTACGTACGATATTTGCGAAAAATATCGTACGCCAAACCGGCATACACGCAAAGCGGAAAACGATGAATAGCATTCAGCGCACGCACAGGGGAGCAAGGGCGCTATTTTTGCGTACTACGTACGCTATTCTAGAATTCCCTAATAACTGAATTAACGCGAGCATTGCGACGAGTTTTATCCCGTCAAGCTATAATTGAAGGGTCGCAATGCATCCAATTCAAATTTTTGAAATAGCCTTCTTCAGCCCGAGCTTTGTCCACTCCCTATTTTACTTTTAAATACAGAAATGTGTCAGTAATATGATTTGTGATGACTTAAACTCGGCCGTGCTGCTGCCAACGGCTACCGGTCTACCGTATATTGCTCGCAGCATCTGTTACGTCTGCTATATTCGTAGTCAGGATAGTCGCCAAAACTCTCTGGAGATCCTGGGACCGTCCCAGATATTCAGTTGCCCTCTCTGTGTGCCACCGATCTTTCTCAACTGAGCCTTCCTTTGCCAAGTAGGCCTAGGGCGCTACCGGCGTCGGCCGGCGCTCCTCCGAGACGATCACTCGCAGTGCTTCTTCTGATCGCCGATGACATCTCGGGCTCCTAAACTCGTCAAACACAAAGTTGGGGCCGAAGTCTCACGGGCGCACCGATTCATCTAGTCCACAACGATGGCTTCGCCCTTTGTCGCCAGCGTCCAATCGGGCGCGTTCCGTGAACTTTCAGCTCCAACTTCGTGTTTGACGAGTTTAGGGCCTCCTGCCCGAACCTGGCCCTCGACCCACATGACCCCGCTGCTCTTGCACTGTTTTGGAGTCCGATGCAGAACTCCAATGTAATGTTTATGACAAGGGGTATAAGCGGAAATCTGAACTTATCTCGCTCCCGGTGTATCACCGACTGGCATCGTCGAACGAAGAATGGGCTCTGTAGAGTATATCAGCTCCTGCCCTTAAACTCTAAGTTCTTCGAATGTGCTCCTTTGCTATAACACAACCGCCACTGCCCCACTCCTCAGCCCGTTGCCTCTGGTTGGTCGCCCCAGGAAACAACCGCCGCCCCTGCAACCACTCGGATATCTGCTATTGCAACGCGCGCTCTGTCCGCAACAAGACCAAGGAGATTGCTGCCCTTCTCGCATCATCTCCGCGTGGAACCATGCTGCTTTATTTTAAACCTGGAGTAATGTCTCAGTTCACGATGGCGAACGGGTGACCTGTGATGAGCATGCGGTATTCCGCCAAGATCTTCGCAGTGGTGCACCTGGAGGTGATGTGATGCCTGTCGTCCAGTCGACGCACCGACCTGAAAGATATTGACCTTCAGGAAGTGTTTCTGGGACTGGGTTCTGGTTCCCGACCTTCCTTCTTGCTTGTGTGTACTGCACGCCTTCGCTTCGCACCGACTCAGTGCGAGCTTCTTGTCCTTCCTCTTGAACTCCTTCACCCTCACAAAGTTTCTACTGAAAACGTCTTTCTCATAGGGGACTTTAATGCACATATCAATTAGAGTGAGTGTTGCAGCGGATTCTCCGCCATCCTCTTCTCGACATTGTAAAACCGATCGACTTTACTTAGGTCTGCTGCAGCTCCCGACATACCACAGTCCATCTGGAACTCCATTTTTTCTAGACCTGTGTTTGTCATCAATCCAGCCCCTTATCGTGCAGTTCAAGAAAGCCTTGACCGCTGTGGCCACTGACTGGCACGCGTGCAGTGCTGTTGACCTTCCTCAGAGCTTGGTCGACAGGCCCGTATGATCCATGCCTGTGGTCGCACTGACACCGCTCACCTGCTAAATCTCATCCAGTACGGCGAGATGTACAAGCTCTAACTTGATTTCATGTTAGCTATCTCTACAGAGTGTGTCCCTACATTCAAGGCTCAAGCGCAAACGTATTGCACCTTGGATCAGCCCTTACATCATTGCTTTGACGCACCAGAAGAGTAGGCTCTTTCTGCCGAGTCAAGGCCCGTTCACACACTTGCAACCAGTACGACCGAGAGAGACGATACATGTTGAAACCTCTTAAAATTTCTTAGGACGGAAGAACACACTGGCACGCTGGCGCCATCTATGCGGTGACCCTGGAACTGCATTTCACAATAGCAGAAGGTTTTGCGGGATTTCCAAGGTCAAATGTGCGAAATACCTATGAGAAAGGCTCGTTTATAACGTTGACAAAAGCTTTTCGACCGAAGAAAAAAAGGATAATGCGCAAGAGAAATAGAAAATATGCCGGACTGCCAAGTTTATACTGCTACCCAATATATGGCGGCAGTGTGTTCTCTCGTCGTAAGATATATTAAGACGTTCCAAGGCCCTCTGTTCTAATAGGTTGTCAGTGTGTGAACGGGCCTTCAAGCACCGACGTTGCAACCGCACCTGATGTCCGGTCATGATCCCTTGATGACCTAATTTCGAGACTCTTTTGTCTAAAACGTCGAGGGACGACTAGCTCTCCGTACTGTCGGTGTGATGGTAGCTGGTAGTTTCAGAAGAGCATTCCATTTATAACTACAAATTCACATTCGTGAAACGTCAATAATACGGATTTCCGCCCAACCATACTTTAAAACACCTGTTTACTATCACACTATGCCTATATAACTTTAGCAAACTTGAACTGGCGAATTAGCTACCTTTTCATTTGGAACATTACAGAGACAAACGCCGACCCATTTGCGCTTTCGGCTCGGCGCTAATGTCGGCGACCAGTTTCCTGAAACCATATCAGACGTGGGATCGCAGCGGCGGCGTCCGGTTCGGCGGCGTCGACAACGTGCCGGAGTGGAGGAGCAGATCCGTCACGTGCGTGGCTGCGTGACCGGCGATCCCCCCTCCCCCCTGCCGCCCTTTCCTCCCTGGGGCCTTGCTCACGCGCCCCGGCGACTCGATCGATGCCGGCCTGCTGTTACCGAGAGCACTCCTTCCCCGACCTGTCCGCCCTCCCCTGAGTGCCTCGTGCCGGCCAGCTTATGCGGAATCTCGCACCCCGTTGAAACCTAACGGTGCTGCATTTTTGCGACTCAAGGCCTGTTTGCGGATACATCGCAACGCTAAAGCAACACTAAAAGGAAAAGCACTGACGCGGAGCTGACTTGGGCGTAACTTAGCACCGACACAGGGCTGGATCAGCGCTGTATCACTGGTATTGCGCGAAGTCGGTGCAGAAAAAGCAAGATCAGCGATATCGCCGGCGCTGACTATTAGCGCCGAGGAGGGCATACGCCGTCTCGTTTATGTAAAGGGCTTACGAGGCCGGTTCACGCACGCGTCGCAGTGCTCCAAGGATATAAATACGGGGTTTTCCTTAGGCTGTGTTGCCCAGCACTGTATGGACACTCCGCTATATGTGACTCAGCCTTTTCACTTTTTTACAGGCACAATACAGCGCTAACTCAGTGTTGGGCGCTGGAGTCCAGCACTCCACCGATGATGGCGAGCGCTTGGTTGCCTCGTCATCGCCTGTTCCCTGCGCGTTCCATGTGTTGCCACTCTGGTTGGCATGCTCCTCCTTTTGTTCCAATGCGCCATGGGCGCACCTTGGAATGCTTGCTCGCCGTATTACTCGAAGTTTCGATTTTGAACAATGCAACCGCCGCTTCCTAGGCATAATCCAGTGTTTCTTGATTCAGTCGCTAGATAGCGCCATTACAAACAGCATTGTAGGTTGCCTAACTGCAAAGCCAAAATTCGCTTTAGTGTCTCTTCGAAGAAGCCCACGGAGGCATTTGACCGACATGCGTGCTGTACGCGGTAAGAACAGTCCCTAGGAAGTCAAGAGGCCTACGCGTCTCAGCCTTCCTCGATGCTCCATATCGCTTGTACGGACACCTTGTCCGGATTGTCCAAAAATAGTCTTAAAATAGCAGACCCAGAGCGTTGGGTCCCCCAAACTGTATGGGGCGTCACGCCTTAGCATGCGCAGCCATTCCTCCGCATTCACTGCGACGTCCCAAGCTGTTTGGCGTAGGGGCCCCTTCTGAAACTCCCTGATACCTGAGCAAACAGTTTACCCGAAGCAGTCTTAAGGAGATCATTTCCAAGGCTAGCACGTAACCCAGTACGAGAGGCCCTCCCACGCGTGCTCACGAGCTCGTGAAAATCACGATATAGTCAGGAACAAATTAAAGGGGCGATGGAAACATTTTTTCGGGCGTTCAATAAATGCAGCTTAAGGTATTGCTATGACGATTCATAACCTTTGAAACAAGCGTGTGTGTTGTTTGTTTGTTTTCGTTCCCCACATTGGCAGTTGCGGGAAAAAAAGAAGAAAAAAACGAAAGGAAGCGAGACACCGTTTAACATCCCATTAACGCACGCCCAGCCAGAAAAAGCGACCACGTGATCTACTGGAGCCAATTATATGCCGCCAATGTTTTTAACATAGCCGCGCGCTGGGGTTGGCGAGCGCGGGGCATCCGCTGTGAATCCATGCATTGTTACGGTTCGGCTATTCTCGTCATCCCAGACGGGGCACTACCACGAATGCATGTCGAGGCATTGACTGTTACGAGGCCAAAGGCCAAGAATTTGAAATGCCCACGCTGTGCTCGTGTCCGCTGTATAAGCCGCATGTAAGAAATGTCGTCGCGGCGGGAATCGCGAAGCTTGATGACGCACTCTCGGAAATCGCATTAGGGAGTTTTATAGACCGCGTTTCCCCTCCACTAAGCCCTCCGCAACGAAGAAGCCGCTACTGCGCCTGCGCGCCCATGGCCTTGACTGCCAGAGTTCCGGGTATTGTGAGGGTTGCGAAGCGTTGCGGGACAGGCGAAAGCGATCTGCGAAAACCCCTAACGTTGTCCCGCAGCTTCGTCATAAAGTTTTGGCAGCTTCTTGGTCAGTGGTGTTGCGTTCCAGTATTCTTGGGTCGCATCAGTGTTGCCGGAGTTGCCACTCCGTAGTTTGAATGATTCCGGAATCATTCCTCTTTTCCTCGACCAAGAATAAGTTGGGAATGGGATAGCGGCGGCACTGGAAGGGATGAAATGGGAATTGCCCGGAATGGAGCTGGTATAGAATGGTCTCTGTTCTTGTGTGAGCTGTGTCGATCTGGTCAAAGGGGCTTTTGAAACAGCATCACTGCACTTTAGGTGACTAATGGTGTATTCGTTCGAACGAGGTTTCTCCCCGAAGAGGGAATAAATGTCATCGAGTTTTGAGGTCACGCACTCCGCGTCACGGATGTTCTCTAATCCCCCGAGCTCCCGAGGAGCCGGAGAATCTGTGACCGGCCTACAGAATATCCGTCGTTCCGTCGAGACGGTTGGGCCCCGTCCTTTGTCCCCTGCTTTTGGTGAATGATTATGGTGAGCAGCTTTGAAGCGTGGGGCGTCTTTTCTTTAATATTTTTCCCTGCCTTTTGGTTGATGAGCCCCGAGAAGTCACCAGCAGGTTGCGAAAAGAAAGACTCCGGCGACTCAACTGCATGCGACTCCGTCATTGCAAAAGCATGCTTGGATTCTCTGAACTGCCTCCTCCTCGGTGCTGTACACATTCCTCTAAAAGGAACGGAGGCTCGTTCCGCGTTCCTTCCGATTTTTGGAACGCGTTCCCGTTATAAGTTCCATATGTGAAAAAGGAACTCGTTCCCGTTACAGTTAAAAAAATAGAACGTATCGTTACATATACGTTACATTTGCATTTGCTGACTACCATGTTTAGTAAATTCAAGGAAGCTTTTTTTTGTATCTATCCCATAAAATGGGAAGATACGAATGTGAATGCCCTGATGGAAGGGCACTAGGAGAAGAAAACAAGAGGAAGCAGGGTTTTCATTTGTTGATATATTCAAGTTTAAAAATTCTGCCTTTAAGCTTATTCACGTTTGTGGTGGAAGATTCAGACGAGCCCAATGTACTCTTACCCCACATCGCACAAGCGTTTTACAACAACCTCACGTTTCAATCTAACAAAGTCCCTTGCTCGAACTTAACAACAGTTGCTTCTCGATGTTGCTGTCCGCAAGACGAGCAAGTGAGGAGAGGGTAAAGCGCGATCCCATCCAACGCGTCTTTATCCGCGCGTTTGTCTTGCGGCTCCCGGAAATGGCGTATTTCGTGACGTCGCTGTGATTCCTTGCGCCTTCCGGGCACGTAAGAAAGTTGGATGATTTCAACTTCTTCTGAGCGCGCACGAAGCGCTGTGACGTAGTGAGGCGCTCCTCTCCCGGTCAATTGGTGGAGGGCACTAGTTCCGGCTCCGCGTTTCTTCACCGTCTGGCGCAGATGCTCTCTGCTCGCCCGAAAGCGCACCATCCTAACTACGCGCATGGTTGTCACTCCAAGACTCATCGGAAACAGCAAAAACGTCACGAAATACGCCATTTCCGGGAAGCGCACGTCCTAAGCGCGCACAAAGGTCCGTTGGTTTGGATCGCGTTTAAGGCTGTTGGAAGGTCAGTCTTGAAAATTATAAGTCCGTCTTCTTGAAGGTTGGATTCGTTGTTCAGTTTGAAGGTGAGAGACAAGGAGAAAAGGACTAGAGGTTAATTTTTGTGTATCTTTTAAGTGACCATTGTTCGTGATACAAGGGTGCGTTCGATGTCTGGTAACCTGTTATTTTGTTGTAACTGTAGGTCTCCTTGTGGACGTTTAGTGATGGCTGAAGTCGGCCTCAGATTTCCATGTGTATGAGAATTCGTGGAAGCAAAGAAAGTGGCTGAGTTTGAAACGTCCCTCTTTCTGTATCTTTTCCTTCGACTAAAAGTTTTGCTTTTTGTACCGCAGTCTCGGGCACTCAAAAAAGAATCAATGTCCACTAGCGCTCCTGCACCCGACTGTTACCAAGCGAGGACCACACAAAATAAACCCTAAGATTAAGTGACCAAAAAGTTAACGAGATCCTGCTCTTCGTAAAGATATTGTTTTTATACTTTGTGGAGACAAAAAAAAAACGAACACCAATCCTCGCGCTGTTCAAGCTCCGACTGCCCCCGGGCGCCCACTCGGCACCCGGTTGTCCGTCCTCTTAATTCTAGTCTTTCTTCCCGGTGGGGAAAAAGACTAGAAACCAACGCTCCTCCCCCCCCCCGGGGGGGGGGGGGGGCGCTTGGTTTGATGGCAGCGATGGCCGCCCTCAGGAAGTGGTCGCCCTCCTTGAAGAGAGTGGTCGTCGATGAGCTGCTGCTGAGTCTTCTTGTCCATGCCGGTCAACGGGTAGTAGGTGCCCTGCAGCTCGGCCTCCAGCGTACGCAGAGTCGAGCTCACTTTCTCCTCCATCTCGCGGTACGGGGCTCCGTCAGGCACGGGTCGAAAGGAGGCTCTGCAACGAGCGTCCGCAGCACACGCGGGTGGAGATGAACTGGTCATCCTGGGTCCACGTTGACCGGGGTGTTGAGGTCTCAAATAGTGTGTGCGGTGTGTGCGCGCGTGTTGCGCGTGTGCGCGTGTGCGTGCGCGTGTGCGTGTGTGTGTGTGTGTGCGTGTCCTGTTTTTCTAGAAACAGCAAGTTGTCCGTTGTATTTTTGTCCTTTTTTGTTTGAATTATCTTTCAGTGGTGTCACGGTTCGGCCGGAGACGTTGCGAATGTGATAGAGGCGAGAGCCGAAAACGAATAATTTACAACCCACTGTATTTACAAAGGAAGACGAAGATATAACAGAAAGCAAAGGAGTATGTACACAGTAAAAGGGAAAAATAATACACACACGCTTAAGCACATCTATAGTTCCAAGAAAGAAGCTGTTCGGAGCAGGTCTTGCAGTTTGAGTTCGTTGCGTCGACAGAACCGAAGTCACTTGCCAGAGGCGGCGAGGCCCCTGTCTCCTAGGCGTCTGAAGGGGAGTGTGGAACTCTCGCCGCGACAGCTTGTGCACAGCAAGGGTCGGGCGCCTCCTGGAGCGTAGCCATGGACCCCATCCGCCGCTTCCTCCCGGTCTCAGTCTTCGATTATCACTCTGACGCCGTCCTCTCTTTTTCTTCCTCTTCTAACAACGTTGTCTCAAGTGGCATCATCTTCTTCCTTCTTGCCCCTTCAACTTCGTTTTATGTCATTTCTTAGAATTATGACAAATGGGCATTCGCTGTCTTTCTCCTCTTCAACTCTGTCGTTTTAGGAAGTCGTTCGAGCGTGCGATTGTGGGTAGCTTGCCGTTTTGATCTAGATGAGCATCGCACCGGCGTGCGGTCGTGTATCAGTACTGCGTGATATCCGTTAAAGACTCCACGCTAACGGTCGCACTGCACTGGATAAATTTCTTATCCACTGGGTAACAATGTCACCGATTCTCCTGCGAGACCAAACTTCTGCTGTCTTAATAACTAGGACTAATTCGTTTTTGTTGCAAGTACGGCGCGTGCCACCGTCACGCTGTAACTGAGCGTGCTGGCTGATTGACTTCATATCTGAGAACTGTGCTGTGTTACTGTTTCCAATCGCCTGTATAACCACGTAAATTTCATTGAACGGTGTTCGCGTTAAGTATTCAAGATCACAAAACGAAATTAAGCATGTATTCGTTTTGCTGTCGTCGTTTGCGCAGCACGTTTTCTGATGACCTAACTTCTTTTAATGAAGATGACACTAAGCAACTTTTTTGCTCTTTTAATGATTGGTAGTTTGGGGCTTTTATTTTTAACCCGGTTTAAACAGATTTGCGCATAATGGAACCGGTAACCGAACCGGTTTTTTTTTTAAACACATCACTGAACCAGAATCGAACCGGAACAAACCTCAATGCCACTTCACGCGAACCAAACCGGAATATTGACCAGTTCGACTCCCTGCTTTGAACCCACGTTTACGTGTACGTTTTAAGGCAGGTTTCCGTAATATGCTGCTAAACCATCTAGGCCTTGTGCTGGCGTCGTATACCGGTTGCACCTTGTCAGCGATTTTCTGTTCTTGCCGCAGTGCGTGGAAATTAGGGGCAGGTATGTGCGGCGTCGCTTCTAACAGCGCCCTGGCGGTGCTGTTGGGCAAGTATTAAAAGCAGAGGCAAGGAGCTTCTTTTGAGCCACGCACGAACTAGACATTTTTAAGGTGTTATCAACAAACAACACGCTAACCATGTATCTGTTGGCCTCTGTTGCGACTCGCAAGCGCTTAAGACTGCTTACGTGTAGGACTGCGAAAGCATTCGTATACGTAGCGCACTCCTGCAAGCTGGGCACCCCGCTATCCTCCGCAGAGGCCGGCCGGGTTCTGGGTAGCGGCAAGTGTTCACTGCTAAGGGGATCGGTGGCCGAGTGGGCTAAAGCGCGACACCCAGCTCGACGCGCGTGGGTGAAAGCTCGCGCTGCAGAACAGGGATCTGGGTTCGACCTGCATGTGCCAGCCCGTTTCGAGTCTGCGCACTCGAGTATCGTGACCGGCGTGCGGTAATGTATCGTCTACTGCGTGGTAGCCGTTAAAGACTACAGCGCTCGAGTTGTACTGCACTGCTAGATTGCTCATGCTACAGCGAGTGACTGCATGCACAACTTTAAATGGCGGACCAACTACACGCTGTAGATATCACCA
Source organism: Ixodes ricinus (assembly GCA_037355805.1). Lineage (NCBI taxonomy): Eukaryota > Metazoa > Arthropoda > Arachnida > Ixodida > Ixodidae > Ixodes > Ixodes ricinus. The sequence continues at coordinate 14,875 of JAZHYW010068648.1, forward strand.
CAACTCAATTTTTGTTCACTGCTGCGGCGGTGCGATACGGCACTCTGGGCGGCGCGCGGGAGTAGCGGCCAGGAGTGTGGGGCGGCGTTCCTTGGAACTATCTGGCGCGCGGGCACAGTGTAAGATAATACTCTTCAGGTGAGGACAGCGCGCTCCTCGCGCAGTTCAGATAAAGTTCGCTTTTCACTCTCTTCTCTCTCTACTATACTTCGTTTCACCTTATCTTGTACCGCAGCGAAGGCTAGAAGCGCGAGCTCATAGCGTTGGCAGCTGCCCTTGGTGCACGAGAGCATGTGCCGCCGAGATGTGCTTTAGAGCAAAGAGCTCGCGCTTGTAGCCTTTCCTGCGGTACAACACTAGCTGAAACAGAGTATAGGGTTTCAAGCGGCGCCGGCAGATGACTCGTCGACCCGTGGGCACGGCAAAGACGGCTCGTGCCGCCTCATGCTCCACACGCGGAGAGCTCCAGCGAGGTTGTTGCTCGTGCAGAAAGACCAAGGTATACCGGGCTGTCATGGCAACGAGATAATTTTTTTTGCTCTCACACAGTTTCGCCGTTTGGCCGCCGGCGACACTGTCAGCCGCGGGCACGGTGGCCGCGGAATAATGCAGCCTTTCGGATGCCCGTCGAACGAACACTATCTGATTCCTCGCGCCGCGCGTTCAGCCCCGCCGTGTCCTCACCTAAAGAGTGTATCTTACACCGTGCGCGCGGGTCGCATCGCAGCCATTCTATGAGCTCTTACGGCGCGGAGGGAATTCCTCCGCCATTTTTCGTGGTTACGGAAAATGCCGGCTCAGCTCCCATGGAACAGTTAATGCTTTCGCATTAAAAAATAATACTAGGCAGCGCGCTGGGCTCCAGCGCAGATGACCGGGGTTCGAATCCCGCCACCACTTGACTGATTTTCTTTTCTTTCTTTGTGTAAGTAGAAGATTCTAGAACGTTGGAGAACCATCCAGCGTGTTCATGCTCAGAATGTATACTTCCAGAACGAACCAGGTAGAATGTTCTATGCTCTCAGGGAAGGCTCAAAAGAAACCGCGCCGTGCCCTATGGGGTCAGCCTCGCCCCAGCACTCAATCCTGCTGTTACGACGCCATCGAGGCTTGCGACGTTAGCCTTGTTCTATTTTGTTTTGGGCACAAGTTCATCTCATTAAACGGGAGTTTCTTCAGTCATTCGTCGCCTCATAAATTTTCATTCGTGACAATATATTATTTCCGCTTAAAAGCCGCACCGAGATGGGTATGAAACAAATTATAGAAGCACCATTCCGACATGCCATAGTGCGATTGGAAAAATAATTTCTGCAATTGACAAAAAAAAAGTCAATAGAATTTGCAAGCATGGAGGAATCGCAACCGCCGCAGTCCCTTTCATGGCGTCAATTTCATTTGGGCATACAAATGCACAGTGAATCGCACGCGAAGGCAGCTGTGATCTTTTCTCAGCCCTCGCGCTTGTTGTTTTTACGATAATGCTCGCTCACTGCGGGCATCTGCGAGACCTTTCTAATGTTTACAAAATCACAGTCCAGCCTGCGATCTTCATAGCCCAGCACGTGCGTGTTCGTCGCTTCGGAAAGCGAGCAAAGCACGCGCTATACTCTCGAACACTCAAAATGGCACCGATCACCCGCTCTTTTTCTTTTTGGAAGGTTTTGTTTTTAAGTGTCAGAGCAGCAGAAGTTAAGGGAGAGTTCCGGGCTTTCAGCGCCCCCGCCAAGCACGCGCGCTCGTGCAGTTGTTCAGGAGCCACATGCTCGCGTTCGTAGCATCGGCTGCGTCTGGACCACGGTGGAAGAAACACATATAGGTGATGACTGGCCACTGTTCCCGCGGGGAGCGAGCAACCAGATCGTGTTCGGAGCTAGCTTCGAACCAGGAGTAGTTAGTGCCACGCCACCGCGGAGGGCGCTGAGTATGAGGTTCCCCTCCTCGGCGGCCACGATGTCGGCGGCGTAGCGTGCTCGCCTTTTTCGCGGTGTGGTGGTGTGCAGCCAGTGGCTGGCCTCGTGTTTTGCTTTGGTGCTGTGTCGATCACAGGTGCCACCATCGTGCACGAAGGTGAGCCTTAACCCGAAGAAGAAGAAGAAGTAGAACACAGATTTACGGACTCTCGCGACTTGGCGGCGGCGTGGCAGCGTGGCGGCGTTGAGGTATACAACAAGAAGCGGTAAGCGGGAGAATGCGGGACCACCGCTGGGACAAACAACCGGAGCGGTCGCTTTGGAAGGGACCCGATACTTTGGCGCCATCTATCTCCGTGTGAGTGAAGCGCGCTCGGTGCGCCGAACATAATGTGGTCACCGCCTCGGACAGAGAGTCATCACCTAGATGTGTTTCTTCCACCATGGGTACAACAAGAAGCGGTGAGACGAGGGAATGCGGGACCACCACTGGGGCAAACAACCGGAGCGGTCGGTTGGGAGGGGCCCGATACTTGGGCGCCATCTATCTCCGTGCAAGTGAAGTGCTGGGCGCGCCGAACATAATGTGTTCGCCGCAGTCGGACAGGAGTCATCACCTAAATGGTTCTTCCACCGTGGTCTGGACATAAGCTGAAGCAGAAGTATACGCATTTTTCACCCACACATCTGTTGCCATTTCTGTCTCTCACGTCTCAGTGGTATTCGAGTGGCACTGATGACGACAAATGTACAAGCTATTCTTGAAGACATGTCGCCATCTGTATTTGATATTAGAAAACTGCAACAATTGTCTTAACTGAATAGAAAATGCTTGTGATTGAATACTAACCATGTAATATAATCGATATGAAGTTTCTGGAAAATGTAATATCAAAATATGATTCGTAACTTAATCTTTCGTTATTTTCGTTAGGTAACGTGATTTCGTTTCAGAGCACGATGAAATAACAATATCTTAAACTTTATTTTTTATTTAAAAATATACATTCTCTGTACAGTTCATTGCTTATTTTTCGTTCACTACACTTAACAGACCATTCACGTAAATTATCGTAGGAAATCGGGACGTTATAAGTCCATCAAAATTTTCAATATAAAATGCTATGGTATAATAAAATGCTAAGTAATGAAGCTAACAACTAAGAATAAACATTAACATCGAGACATTGTAGGTATAGTCACAAAGCAGTTCTTTCATTTGGCATTATTTTATGACTGTAGAATATACAGATAAAAAGTTCTAAAACGCCAAAAAAGAAGCAAAACGGCCCCCACGGTGCGGTGATACCTTATAACCGATTCACATGACGGACCGAATCACGATTTTCGTCCGTGGAACGTGTACCACGTGACAGTAACATCACCGATTCCTGCGATCCGCGCCTCGTCCGCGGACGCGCGGACTAATTAAGTAATTAAGGGAGCGTCTTTTCACTCGCGGAGTTTTGGCGGGAGATTAACTTGAAAAGCGTTTATTCTGGCAACGGTACAATATTTTCTTAATTATTTTATTTTTTTGAACGAATAAAACAAAAGTGGCACATCATTGTGTTTTGTGCGTTCACTGGTTCATTCTGTCGCGCGATTCTTGGTTCCGCGCGTGAGAAGAAACTGCAGAAACTTTGTCCGGCTGACGCGACGCAGGTTCCGGTACTCCTCCGTGTCCGTGTCAAGAAGCCTCCGTCGAAACTCGTCCAGCACGGCGCGATAATACCTGCACGTACTATCAGCCTTTCACCGTGCGAGACCTTTCTTGTGACTGTGGTGTACGTAAGTTTGTGCGCGAGCGCGGAGTGCGTGAGGGTATCTCCAAACACCCCTCAGCCAGCCCTGAACTTCGTCGCTTTTACACCGAAGCCTTTTCGAACAGGATGCATGCCTGTGTCATGCATTGGGTTAGTAAAGCCAGTAGCGCTTCGCGCGATCGATGCCTATCACGCTGTTCTGTCTCGATTTGTACGCAACAGCGACCGTACGATTCTTTGTCGCGGTAACAAACGTCGACTTCTCTTGGACAACGGTGCCACGGTGCGACGTTGGAGCTTCGTGGCACTGTGGGGTGGCGAACAGGATCGGCCGTCCTCACTGACGTCTGCTCGTCGCCTTCTTCGCGTGGATGCGCTTGGGAGACGGACGTACCGCGGATATGTCGTCACGTGATCAATCCGTCCTCGGATCAGTCCGTCGTGCGAATAAGGAGTATCGACGATTACTCTACACAAAAGTCCAAGGTCACCATGCGGTAATCTGCTCAAAATGTTTATATCTGAAATGCGTTTACAAAACCACAAAACGTTGCAATGAACCGAAGAAATGCCGCATTATTTAAAAATGTATTTTATTCTCATATGATCGAGTGTTTATCAATATCACTCACTAACGACAGAAATACTCATAAATTTCGAAACTGGATACAATTTGACTTTATGCGAAATACAATTTCCCGCTGAAGCATACGCTACAACACATTGTTTAAACCTGTCGTACCTTAGAATTGATTCCTATATTCGTTATAGCGGTGTACAGTCGACGTTGGGTGGCATGTTAGCCGTTGTTTAGTCCACCATGTTGCTCAAGAAAAGCGATTGTATTTCAAAATAAACACGTATTGCAAGGCTAGAAACTCAGCATTGACATCAATCCGCCATGAGGTCTCGAGAGCCGCCTTGACTTATCCTTCTTTCCGGTCTTGGCGTTCGCGAACAACCGGCAGGCTGCAGCCCTCGGCTGTGTTGGGTTGGATGGGTCGCTGCACTTGAATGCTAAGAAGAACTCGTCAAGCTGCCTTAGAGGAAGGTTTACCCTGTAGCGTGCAGGAAGTACGTTTTCAAGCTTGGCATCATAGACAGCATCCGTCGATTCGCAGTTGTCAAGGGCATAGTACACGAAGAAAAGTTGTTCGGCCGTCAGTTCCGGGAGGTTCTTAAATTTGAAGTCGAAGTTCCAGATCCGGCGGACATGAAGGAGCTTGTGAAAAGCTTTCAGGGAGAGCTGCAAGGCCATTGTTTGGCCAAGGAGAACTTCGGGTAGTCTCGCTGTTTTCAGCGAACTGTACCTATCTAAGTGTGTCTTTCGCAGGTCTTCGGTCAGGCAACTCACCAGGTCAGCAAGTTCTCGTTGCGACTTCAGTGATAAGCTTATTGGAGCATCGAGCTCGTAGAAGTTCTCCGAAAGAACCTGTACTAGGGCATTGTAGTAACGCACGGCGAATCTCGACAGATGAAATGCAAACAGTGTGCTCTTGGGAGAAACCGTCATGTTGAACAGGGCCATCGGGACATGCACAGTCATCCGCTCTGGGTCATACTTGGCACGCGTGTTCAAGTCGGACGTTGCGATATGATTTCGAAGCTCCGTTATGTTCGCAGCGAGTGCTTCCCGCCTGCTATTTTGCTCGTGCTTTCCCACCTGAAAGTAGAACAGCAGTGGACTCTCCGTGCTGAACGGGCCCGACGGAGCACATGGCCCGTTGTTGGGGCCGAAGAGTGTCACGGGATGTCTCTTGAGCCGATAGCGGACGAGGAGAGTGGACAACTCGTCGAACCATGCCAAGTCCCGGATCTGACTGCTGAAGATCGACTCCAGTTGGGCGATCCAGTTGCGCACAGTCAGAGCGCTGTCCAACGACTGAAACAGCAGCCAAGCTGCCTTCGAGAAGCATCGGGGGAGGAGCTTTTCTACGGCGTGGAAGCAAATCGTTGACGAGTTGCCCACGTCTGCCAGCGCCCGTCCCAAGACGCTCCTGGCGAACAGGCCCCTTAAGTCCCTCAGCCCTTCAGGGAAGAAAGGAGCCACCTCCACTAACGCGGCAAAGCCCATATAGTTTAGCACGTAGCCGGATGGTAGACGACGCAATGCACCGGGAAGCGATTCGTTAAAGTAACTGGGCGACCTAAAGACAACCTGGAAGTCAGATCTCTTTCTGGTGATAGTGGGGAAAAGCTTCCGCAGGAACACTTGCGGCCCTCTCTCCAAACTGTTGAATAACACGGTGTCGAAACCACGACGCGCAGCGCGAAATTTGCGAGGGAGGGAGCCGAAATCTCGAAAGACGGTCATCACCTCGTCGATGATATTATCCGAAGCTCCGGGGTTCATTGCCTTTGCGGTTTCCTTTATGGCCGCCCGGAAAAGACTTTTACGTTATCGGTGGCGTTTTCCGCCTGTGAAAAAAGGAACTGGGGCATATCCAGCTCCAGGATAGACCCGTGCAAATCGGTGGGGTTAACGCCGATGGTTAAAACAGCGAGGGTAGCAAGGTTCATGTCGCGAACCAGCTCAGCGGCGAAAGACCAGACATCTTTGATTGTTTTCTGGACGCCGGGAAAGAGGGGCCACTCTCGGATCGTCCATGTAGTGAACATGTCGCGAGCGTGGGCCACTGCTGCACCAGCCTTGGAGCGATCTGCGCAGGATAAATGTAGCTCGGCCGCAACCGCGACATCTTTGTCGGGAGCGTTTCGGATGATTCGCAGCACCTGTTGCATCAAAGTGTCTTGTAGTAGGGTGTCGCGTGAAACGAGCGATCCAGTACCCGACGAAGTCACCGGATTTTGCTTACTCCAGGCGTCGCATACATAGCCGTAGAAGTTGTCGCATGGCTTCGTTTGCGAACTAAGTAGGGACTTCAGATAAGATCCTTCCGCATTGCAGAAGCCTGTGTTGCAGAAGTAGACGCTCGGGACAGAGGATGGTTCGCTTGGCTGTGCTGTTGGAACCGAAGACGATGCATTTGGTGGTGTTGTTCTGCTGGTGGTGCCTGTACTCGGGCTTGTGACGACGACAGGGCTGGTGATGCTCGTTTCAGTACTGGTGAGATCGGTGCTGCGCGTAGCTCCGGTGTAGGGGGTGCTGGTACTGACATAAGGCGTAGAGATGCGGGTTTCATGAAGTGTAGTATAGCTGGTGGCTCCAGTGGCGGTCGGCATGGTAGTGGTAATGGTTTCTTTTGCCGCAGTAGTCTCTGTCGTGACCGGCAAGTAGGAAATATACAGTATCAACAATACACCGGCAATGGCAAAGCAGATAACAGCCAGCAAACAGCAACATAGTGCAGTGGTCTGGTTCGAGCTCTGGCAAACGACTACTTCCATATTTGGTTTTTTATTGGCCTTCTTCTTCCGTTTCTTTTTTAGACCCTTACCCATAATATCGGGTTCAACTCCTTCATCCATCTCGGCATCTTCACTTTTCTTGCTTTTCGTATTCTTTTTACTTTTCTTATCCTTGGTTTTCGTACTTGCTCGCTTTTCTTTACTCAATTTTCGTTTTTTTGACTTTTTGCTACTGGAACTTTTCTTGCTTTTTCTTTTTCTCTTGCTCTTTCGGTCTTTTTTACTCTTTTTCATTGTTCCACCTGTTATTGTCCATCCGATTTTCTTCCTATCGCCTTTTCTAGCCTTCTTACTTTTTGTGGGCTCCTTGACAGCCTTGTCCTCTATGTTCTCAATTCCCATCTCCTTCATGCGCATTTGTTCTGTCAGCTCTGTTTCCTTTCCGAGATTCTGGTCCATTTCTTTTGCACCCTTCAGCCCTCCATCATCCTTCACTTTCCCATCAATGACCTGAGTCTCTTCTTCTTTGTTCTCTACAAAGTTCTCGGTCTCTTCTTTCTTCTCATCTCTGCCTTGTTCAACTTTCGCTTCCTCTGCGATCGTCTTCTGTATTTTTATGACAGTATCTTCTATATGCATTTGGTCCTTACCGCTTTTCTTTTTGGTCTTTGTAACACCTTTAGTCTTTTTGGCATAGTTGGACTCCTTGATTTTATCGCTTTTCTTGCTGCCCTTGCTTTTTGATTTCTTCTTCTTTTTCATTATGCTTTCCTTTGTTTACTTCGGTGTTCTCGCCATCTTGATATTTCGACTCCGGCTTCATTTCGTCTGTCTTCTGAATTTCCTGGTGGACTGTACTTGAGAGTAACGCACTCGATGGCTCAGACATGACACAGGCGAGACAGCCGAGATATGAGACGTCCGAGACAGCTGATGAAACTTTAACACTGCTCCCCGCAGGCGTGTTTCTCACATCAGGCATATTCACGGCTTTGGATGACTGGAGCTGCAAAGCCATGACATCGCTACCTGTATCTTCGATTTTCTTTCTCTTTTTGTCATTTACAAGTAGCAGATTTAGTGGCGCGACCGCAGCTTTGTTTACTTTCCCCATTCGGTGGGTGCTCCAAACTAATGGTTTAGTTTCAGTTTCATAATCCAATCGGGAGGAAGGTGGCAACACCTGTGTGCTCCAGTGAATGCTTCTCCTAGGACCCGAAACACTTGGAACCTTCTCAGTAGCCCACGTGAATGCTTGCGACCCCCATTTGTCTCTCTTGACTTTAGATGGCGACGGTTCTTTTGAAGGTGCTTCGCGATGTGTGATAGGTGAACCAGCCGTCGTCGAGGGACTGGGCAAAACGTCAAGGACCTGTTGGTTGTCCAGTGGCCTCAATTCTGCCTTTGTATCTTTTACCATAATCGATTGCTTTTTCCCTTCTAGATGCCCACTCGAAGGACGTTTTGGACGTTTTTTAGCCTTCGCTTTAGCCACTCCTTTCTCCACCAGGGCCATCAGGTCCGAATCTTCGCAATTAGCAGTAGACCTCTTGGTGCCTTCTGGCAGCCCTGGAACACGGTCAGGGGTCTTGGAAGCTTCTTTGGCAGCATGCTGCGGTTTTGTTGCATGCAAAATTATTGGCGCTAGAGCCCTCTCAAAATCATCGATGGAAGCATTCAAATCATACTCCCTGTCAAGAGGCTCTAGGTTGGCTTTTTTACTGTTTTGGCCAGATGAACGTCGCCTGTCTCTTGCGGACTTCAAATCCTGTTTTTGTTCAGAAGGCCACAAAGTCGTCATGGGGGACTTGGTAGCACGATCTGGATCGGCAATTAAAGTGCCTGGAATCAACACCATTGAAGGCACCGCGTTAAGTTTGATTTTTGATACCTCGAAGGCACCCGAAAAATTGTCTAGGTTGGTCATCGTGAGCTCAGAACTACTGGGGACTCGCTTCGCTACAAACACCGCTTCTGTCGTTTTCTGCTCATTGTCCTGCTCAGGCTTAACTGATGTCAGTTTTTCTTTCTTGCGCTTTTCTTTCTCAGCCTTTCTGTCATCATCTTTAGCAGTGCTGTGTTTAGACTGTATCTTCTTTTTTAGCATTTCTTCTTCACTGGGGGGTTGTTCTTCAGCTTTACTCTGCGTGCTTTCTTTGTTTGGTGGTTTCTCTTGATGTTGTATTCTTGAGGCGTTTTTCTCTTCTAATGCCTCTTCTCCGTGCTCTGCCGTGAGACGGCGAGTAATTCTTGTTGTGGCTTCCTTTTCAAAGCCTTCTGGTTTTTCTAATTTTTTCTTGCTTTTTTTGATAGCGACATCCCTTTATTTCTTTCTTCCTTGTGGCTGCTGGAGAAGTCTTTTTCTGCCATTTTGTATGTCAAACCTTCTTCTGAAGTCAATTTTATTACATTTTCTTTTCTCTCGTAAAAGCTCCATCGAACTCTTCTTTTAACTGCTTCGTCATATTTAAATCAGCTTCTACGAACGCTGAAGCATCTTGAAGCACGTTTTCTTTCAAAGATTTTTTTACGGGTAATTTTTCCTCAATTTGCTTCTTGCCTTCTTCATAGATGTCTAATTTGCTTTCCGGTTCCTCTGTGTTGAGGAACTGAGTGACTTTAGTTGTATCTTCTTGTCTTTCGCTTGGTGGTGGCTTTTTCGTAGGTGGTTTTCTTTGCTTTTGTTTTACTTCTCGCTCACCTGTGGACAAGTTTGCTTCCTCAGGTATAGGATTTTTGTAGGGAGCAGGTACCTAGAAAACCTGGCTGCTTCCTTAGCTTCCGGGTTCTTTGTGGGCTCTGCATTTGAAGCTGGCTTCAGCGAAGATGACCTTTCCTTTCTTTCTTCTGAGCAAAGCTTTTCCCTCGAGGTGTTCTGTTTTGCTTTGCCCATTTTAATGGTGGTGTCATCTTCTTTTTGGCGCTCGGAGAGGGGCCGCTCATCCTTTTTTCTCCTTGACGCCGCTTCTCAATACCTGGTACCGCTGAAGAGTCCGCAAACGTGAGGCCGCTAATGTCGGTTTTGCTCATCTTTATATCTTCCGATAGACGCCGAGACACTTTATTTTGAGTAGCCGGTTCTGACGTTAACAGCTTGTTTTCCTTCATCTTTTTGCGCACGGGAATCGTGGCTGCAGCTGAAAGTTCGGAAGTAACCTTAGAGCCCATAACCAACCCGGCTTCTGAAGAAGTCCTGGCTGTCTCAAGCTTCACATCTGGCTTGAGCTTACGAGCAGCAGGTAACGGTCTTTCGAATTCGGAATTCGGATTTCGAAAGTTATGTCCATCGGCCATCGTGTCACTGGTAACATCAATAGCCTTCTTCTGCACACCTGATCGAGAATGTAACAGCCGTCCTAAGATTCTTTCGACGTTCATAGATACAGACTTCAACATTGACTTGTCTCCGTGCATGCCGCCATGGGCAAACGAGATGTCTATCATCACAGACCTCTTTTGGGCGGGCATCCGAAAAGTGCTGTCAGGGTCATCATCGATACCTTGCACTGAGGATTGGAGAGTGATGGCTGAAGAAACTTGGACCGAATCATAATCATTAGGATATTCTGGTTCCGGTGGTGGCCTAATGCTTTTCGATGTGCTCAGCCCCACGTCCGTAGTCATGTTTCGCTTTCCAGACGCTTCTGACTTACTTCTTTTTGTGGTGTTGTATTAACCATTGTTGTCGCAAAGCATGCTGTGTCTCCCATAGCAGATCTTGTTCCAGTGGAGCTAGAAAGCGAGCCTCTACGAGCCGTCATGTGGGCCTGCTTTGTCTTGGAAATTGCAACTGTTCGATTACTGTCGCCGTAGTCTGGTCCAAAACGATCTCGCAGCCATGAACTGCGAAAACGCGGCAGAGCTTCACAGAGGTTGAAGGAGGAGCTTGTGCGTCACACGGCGAACGTGCAGTAATGTGACTTGCCCCTGTGTCCGTCAAGAGATGTTGCGTCGGTTGAACTGCGGCCAACTTCGGGACATTTCTGCCTCGTGAAGGTGCTCTAGGTGATGCAAGACTGTGGTTTCGCTCTGTCGCTGATCTGATCGTTTGGTCGATCTCGTCCCAACAATCACTCCTTTCACAGAAGCCTGAAGTGCCCTGTCCAGCTGTCTTGTCCATGGAAATTCTGAACGATCCAGCTTGAGACCTACAACAGAGCTGGTATACAGTATGGCTGACCGCTGAATTGGCACGCGATGCTGGAAATGTTCTAAAACAACTTCGTCGTCCTCTTCATCAGATGCAAAATAGTTGGCCAACAGGATTAATTTAAGAAATAAGATGTTTTAAAATTATAGCAGTCTGCCTATGAGTAAGATTTTATCGTGCCATTGAAAATGAACCATTAAGGTGAAGTCCGTGACAAAGAAAACAAAGTGGTACGCAACCGTGATTGTGACTTAATAGGGAGTTTTAGCTAGGATCGTTTTCGAAAGGCCCGCTACCGCTTCGAGCGCGCGCTTCAGAGAAGCTATACATCGAACTGGCAGCGCGAGCTCCCGCTACGATTAGCGCGGCCTGAAAACACGATCTACTAAAACTCTCTAATGTGTTCATGTGTGCAGCATATCGTTTTATATTTCGTAATATTGTCTTCAATGGAATGCAAAAGCCAGATATATAGTTTTCCGTATCGTGCTGGAATGTATTTAGTCTTACTGTGGTGTGTTTGTAATAATGCGCATCGGCGTTCACCATGACAGAAGGAACGCCTAGTGTCACTGAATACTGTGTCTATTCGGCCACTCTATTCAGTGACTCTATGAACGCCTGAACACAGTATGTTTCACATTATCTGTGAGCGAAGCCAAAGCTACAAACCCGAGCATGCTGCCCTGAACAGTGCTTGCACCGCACGAGCATACATGCTCGGCAGAGATGTTGAACTCCGCAACTCCGCTCATGCGTTCCCCATTTTAGAGCGTAGCTCTAAGGAGCCCGTTTCCGGCTTGAGCGGCGTCGCCATCGCCGTCGGCGTCGCCGTCGGCGTCCTATATTGACGTCACATTGAACGTCATGTGTGACGTCACGAGGGTCCCGAGTGACGTCATGAGGGTCACGAATAGGAGGAAAAGGGAATTTTTTTCTTCTAAATTTAGCGGGAAATGCAGCGAAAATTTTCCGCTAAATGGGAGCGGAGCAGGAGAGGAGGAGGGGGAGGAGGGGCATACCTTCCCCTCCTCCTCCTCAAGAGCTGCGCTCTAATTCGGCATTACAGGGAGTTGTAAACGTCTTTCATTTTTTCTATGCTATATTGCTCAAACTGTGGCAGGATTGCGATATACGACTCACACTGCCAATGAGAAATCGTTGGCGGGTGTAATAACTCACAACAACGCGAAGCACGTGGAAGGGAAGCACGTGGAGGAGAAGCTCGCGCTGCATAGCTTATGGATGTAAGGTAACCTCCTGTAAGTTTAGATCTGAATAGGCATTGTACCACCTAGTGTGCGGTCGTGTAATTACTGCTTTGTGACGTACGTTGAAACCAAAGGTTTGCCGTCACATTGTACTGGCAAATTGCTTCTCTATGTGAGAACCAGTGTTGCCATACTTCAAGGACAGACCAACCTCTCGCTCTCTAAACATCAAAATATTTAATTGGCGGTGTAACGTGACATCTCCAAACAAACCGTTGCTAGGGGCGTTGCTATGGACATGGGACTGGATTTCACTACGAAAAAACTAGGGATGCCGCGAACTTTTTCGAACCGAAGGTTCGATGATCGATTCAAGTGGTTCGAAATGTTCGAAAGATTTCAAATTTTCGAACTTTCCATAACGAGAAATTCGACGGAAGTCGATTTTTGGAACTTGTTAAACAAAGAAGTTTGACGCTTCTCGAAATTTCGAACTTCTTACGCTGCAAAATTCGATGCTTGTCGAACTTTCGACCTTGATAGGCTAAAAAATTCGATGATTTTCGAACTTTCGATTTTTCTTGCACTAAAAAGTTCGAAGCTTTTCGAACTTTCGAACTTCCTAGGCTAAGAAATTCGATAATTTTCGAACTTTCGACCTTATAAATCTAAAGAATTCGAAAATTGTCGAACTTTCAAATCCTGAAAAGTCAAAAGTACGACGAACTTCGAACTTTTAGGGTAAAAGTTCGAAGTTCGTTGAACTTCAAAAGACTGGCGGGCGGTTTCATTTGGATTCAAGCAGTGAAGTACATTCGTAACTTTTTTTTTCGCATTTTTACATGCGGTGCCGCATTCCTTGCGAAAGACAATGCCGTTTATTTCAATCATCTGGCATGCTTTGTTTTAAATAAATAGATTCCCGAAGGAGAGAAGAAGGACGACGGATTTTTGACAATTGTCGTTTGTGCCATATTTGAGGCGCGCTATAGCCGAAGCTATTTATGGTAGAGATGTTAAACCTTTTAAGAATGATCTACGTTTTCTGTTCAAGACGAGTTTCGAAGAAATATCCGAATATGTATCTACGGGCAATTGGTCATTTTTTTTTCGTCTGGATTGTTTCAGGTATCGCATTTAAATTAACACCACAGACAGTACATATCATTACCATCTGCAGAATACAAAATAATGTATTTATTGTTTGTTTTCACGTTGAGGAATAAATTAACTCATGGGGGAAGATTTCTAAAACTGTCCAAGTTCAGCATGTCATAAAAAAAAACATTTTTATTTTTTTTTTTATTTTACGTTTTTGGGACGTGTTTCTTTTAGCCTGTACACATTTTGGTCGGAGAAACTTGTTTCGTAGTTCTGGGCCTCTGAATATGCAAGAATACAACACGTCCGGCGGGTTCTTGATTGTTTCTTTTTTTCTCCAGCTTTTTATTTTTGCATTTATTGTTATATTTATTTATTTATTATTTTTTAGCAATGGCACAGTTATTTAGGTCGAAAAGACATAGCTTTGAACTTCCGAACCACCGAGCATGTGACCAGTAGTGCCTTCTGACAACGAGTTTCTAACAATGACCATCTACGCGATCTTTTATGCAGTGATGAGCGACAGTAGCTATACATATGCATAATTATACCTCGTTTCACCTTATGTTGTACCGCAGCGAAGGCTAGAAGCGCGAGCTCATAGCGTTGGCAGCCGCTCTTAGGTCACGAGAGCTTGTGCCGCCGAGATGTGCCCCAGAGCAAGGAGCTCGCGCTTGTAGCCTTTCCTGCGGTACATCATAAGGTGAAACAGAGTATAATTTCAGATTAAAATAAGCTCGACCATGCCCTCTTTCCCCGTATTGTTTTCTTTAACAGTCCGAAATATATGGATGGGAAAAGGGGGGGAGGGGAGAGAGAGACTGGATCCCCCTCCCCCCTTCCCCCGTTTTTGCTCTTCCGACGTCACTGGTATGGTAGAACGCTCCTCGACCTCAAGTTGGGTCAGCTTCTGTGGTTTTTGCTCGGCGTTTCTTGCGTCCCGGAAAATAAACCCCCAAAGCAATTACAAACTAAAAAATTGTCAAGGTGCAGGCGAGCTGGTGTATGTTGATCATGATGCAAAATCCCAAGACTGGGAATGAAATTCGCAAGAAATGGTGTAAGAGAGAGAAGAAAGCGGACAGGACAACGTCTCAAACCCAGCTGAGTTGAGTTTGAGACGTTGTCCTGAGCTGAGTTTGAGACGTTGCCCTGTCCCCTTTTTCTGTCTTCTTACACTTTTTCTTTAAATTTTCATTCCCAGCTAGAGCTGAGTTTGAGGCCTTGTCGTGTCCCCTTTTTTCTGTCTTCTTACACTTTTTCTTTCCAATTTCATTCCCAGTCTCAGGATTTTGCATCATGTACAAACTAAACTTACTATATGCCAGCGTCACTCGGGCGGCGTTCGATCGGATTACTACCAGCGTGCAAGGGGGTTGGGAGGCAGTTTGCCAGATCGCTTCAAGGTTTTTTTGAGCCTCAACCACCTGCCTGCCCCTGGCCGTTTCGAATTGGATGAGTATCGTTAAACAGTGCGTTCGTGTGATCACTACTTCGTGATGCACGTTAATGACCCCCCCCGGGCTGGCGGTCACAATTACTGATCTATGGTCACACGTCACTCTGCACTGGCAAATATTCCAGCACATCCGGGACACCCGTCGTCTCATTTAATTGCCTGACCAACTCCGCGCAGTCTAAATATCACACCCGAACTTTTCTAAACCTGACTCATGAAAACCAGTGAGGCGTAAAAAAGTTATTTGAAACTGAAACTGTGGCGGCACATGAAAACCGGACTTCAAACTTTGCGCACTTGGACTTGAAAGAAATTCGAAACCTTCGAAGTTTTTTTTTCGAATTTAGCCCTAAAAGAAAATAGAAACCTTCTAACTTTTCGAACTTTATGTAGAAAGAAATTTGAAATCTTCAAATTTATCGACCTTTATGTCTATAAGAAGTCGAAACGTTCGAATTTTTCGAATTTCAGATCCAAATAAATTTGAAACATTCGATTCTCTCGAATTTCAAGTTAGGAAATTTCAAGATCTTCGAATTTCTCGAACCTCAAGTAAAAGATATTCGAAATAATCGAACCCGAACTTTTAGAAACCGTAAAAGCTTCTAACTTTTCGATTTCGAAACTCCACGATTTTTTAAAGTTGCAAATTTTTCGAATTCGAACCTTCGTACGGTCGAAAATATCGAAACCTTTCGAATTCGAACAACAGTTCGGTTCGAAAATATCGAAACCTTTCGAATTCGAACCTAGGGTGGTTCGCGGCATCCCTAGAAAGAACCATCATTCAAAAATCAAACGTAGAAATTAAACGTCTAAAAAAATAGATATAGGAAGCCTATAGCTTTCACACTTACCACGACAGAAGTTTGCCGAGAATCGGCTATTTCTGAAATACCGTATTTTCTCGAGTTATAGCCGCACGTCTTATGAACAAGGCAATCGCTTCTACTTTCCCGCAGAACAAACATACAGCCAATCATCGCGTTCTAAATTTAAAAATTAAAACAAGAAAAAAAAACACTTAGCGAGTCACAAGGTCGAGAACACGATTCTCCATAGAATTGCGATCTGAGCAAATGCCATTTTAGCGTGATGACGCTATCACTGTCCCGTAAATAGGGAGTTTTAGTATACCGTTCTACCCTCTCCACTAAGCACCTCCGCTACCCGGAACTCTACAGCTAAGCCCATCGGCACGCAGGCGCAGTGGTGGTTTCTTCGTTGAGGTGGGTTAGCGGAGGGGGAAACACGGTCCACTCAAACTCCCTAATAGCCGCCATATTTCTGTCTATCGCGGTGATTCTCTATCCACGTGTTCCGCGGGAAAGCAGGACCCCTGGCTTTGTTCATAATCAACGCGGCTCTTACTCGGGAAAATACGGTATTTGCGACGGCAACTTCCGTATCTCGAGACGTCTCCAGATGCCTTTCGCAGACGACGAACGCATACGAAATGACTGAGGTATGCCGTCTGTAACAGTTTGAATCGTTTGCATAATGCTACGATTTTGATTTCGTATTTATTCGGAACATGGCAGGTCTAAGAAAACGCACCAGAATCATAAAAACGAATTGTATTTGCGTGCCATACGGGATACTGTCTGACGAAAATCATCATAAGTATGGAGATTTGCTAAAAATACACCCAGAGAAGTGTCTGTTTAGGTAGTGCATGATTTCAAAACAACGTCAAGCTTTTTCTTTTTCTTTTTTTTTTTGCAGGAGACGTACATTTTGAATTTAACATTGGTTCGAGATTCCCCACTCCGTTTTTCAGGCTCGCAATGTGGGTGTGTGTTTTGTATACCTGCTTGTAAACATCGCACTGAGAAAGAATCCTGCTGATTCTTCCGTTTTCAGTAAGACCCCAACTGCGGAAGAGCCGGATAAAAACACCAGGCAAGTGACGAGTATGTATCTGTTACGGACAGGTCGTTTTATCACACAAATGTACACTGAAGCAACTGTGCCGTCAGAACTCCTGGAAACGTGTGCTAGCCTCGTTGGCTGGCCTACACTTCGACGTTGATACACCTCACGTCGTCGTCGTAAGTGATTCGGCTTGTTCACGCGCTCGCGCACGTCGAGCGTCGATCAAAGCTGCGCATGGGCATTCTTCGCTTCCAAAATCCCACAGAATGTTGATTCCGAGAATAGAAGTTTCGTCGCTCGTCACCAACTTAATTTAACGAGTCGCGTACTCTCTCATGAAGAACCACTGAATCCGCGAAGACATCGTGTCGTCTCATTGCGAGGCAAAACCGGCTGTGAAGCTTTATTACGAACTTTTATAATTGCTTATAGGGCACTGAGACGATAGAAAGAGTTCTCATGATTAGATATTGAGAAGACGCAATGCTTACAAAAGATATCAATTCTTAGTGCAGCTCTTAGGCGCCCGATTCAGGCTTGAGCGGCGTCGCCGTCGCCGTCGCCGTCGGTGTAACCGCGCGTTGCATTATGAGACAATTCCCATAATGACGTCACATGTGACGTCACGAGGGTCATGAGTGACGTCATGAGGGTCACGAGGGAGGAGGAGGAGGCAACTTTTTCCGCTAAATTAGGGGAAATAATTTCCCGCTAAATATGGCGGAAAAATTGCCCGCTAAATTTAGCGGAAAAATTTCCCGCTTAATTTAGCCGAAGAAATTCCCGCTAAATTTAGCGGAAAAATCCCCCGCCATATTTAGCGAAAAATTACCCCGCTAAATTTAGCGAGAAAAATTCCCGCTAAATTTAGCGGGGAAATTTTTTTTCGCTAAATTTAGCGGGGAATTTTTTCTACTAAATTTAGCGGGAAACGTAGCGAAAATTTCCCGATAAATGGAAGGGGAGCAGGAGAGGAGGTGGGGAGGGAGGAGGGGAGGAGGGGCATACCCTCCCCAGAGCCGTATATTGGGAGAGTTTGGCCAGTGGGTGTGGCGACGAAGGCGCCGGAGAGGAGAAAAGTAAGCGAAATGGAGGAGAGCGCCGAAGGAGCGAGAGAGAAAGAAGGGAGCAGAGAGGAGACGACCGCCGTTTTTACGCAACGCTGTCGGAGAAGAGCACTGCTGAGGCTACGCGTCGTCTGCTACGGGCCGACTTCTTTTTCGCCTGAATAAAAGTTTGTGGCCATACGTCGAGACAACTTCATTTATTAGCTTTATAACCCACCGAGGAATAATAGTATATCCTTTTCTTGCCAGAGCCAGCGATATAAAAGGAAATAATCGAGATTTAGATGGCGATCCAATGCATTCTGCCGGGAGAATGATCGAAGATGGCGGCCCTCCCCACTCAGCTGGGAGCAGCCGGGAGTTCACGCGCATGCGCTCATGCCTCTCGCTCTGCGCCGCGTGCTGATTGGCTCGCTCGGGAGGAGAGCGTCACGGCGGCGAGATCATAGACTGACCAAACTCTCCCCATATACGGCTCTGACCCTCCCCTTCGTACCCTCCCCTCCTCCTCCTAAAGAGCTGCGCTCTAATAGACTACTTCCATAAAGCCCTGCATGCAACACGGCGCGCGTTGCACTCTGGGAACTAGTTGGCCAGGGAGGAGACTGGCATGGTTTCGGTTTCGATCGACACGTCGACAAAAAACTATACACAGAGCGTGGACTATTAACGGCCGTTATCTCATGTTTTCTGGTTCCGAGAGCGTCATTTGTGGTCTCTAATCTAACCTAAATAGACAGACCTCGAAGCTTCAGCACAAGCCCGAGACGTATAGCTTGTCTTTCACACATGCTTGTTGTATTTTTGTACTTGAGCCTTTCTGTTAGCGTTTCGAGGTATGTGAACTAGCCAGTGCTGGGAATCTCGACGCTGCGAAGCTCGGGGATCTTGCTTGTGTACGAATCAACAAGCTGTAGCAACCAATAAGTATGCATACATCGAGCTCGCGCCTTTACATTAATGTTGTTGATCAGGAAGTTTTTTTTGTTTCGTGCGTCCATAGACGAAATATTACTTTTTGCAATTACTGTTTTTCTTAATACGCCTGAGTACGCGAGGTAAAACTCGGAGGCGCCATTGAAAAGCTCAATTTTAACACACTTCTTATCTCTTATCTGTACTGACCCGCAGCACTGCACGAAGTGAAGTCCTCACCCGCTCGCATTCCACTAATATTCAACATCACGTATGCGCATAAAGTTATCCTGCAATCATATAGGCACATTCGCACATACAAACCGTTTTAAGAAAGCACAAGTCGAGCACTTGTGGGAAGAATGTCCCACCGTTCGCCGGATGTGCGCCGGACGGGCATGAACCGCTATGCGGTGCGCCAAACGAACGAAATTATTCAAAGCGCGTTTGACGGTTGCTAATGGCCATAATATTTGTTATGTGTTTGCTTTCTTCCTGCCTGAGTATGCCGAGATAATTTCAGACACACCGTTCAGGTACAGATCTTGGGCGTCAGTAAAAGCTCGTCCAAAAAGGCTTAGCGAGGAGTAGGGGACGCTTGTTAGGGCCTCCGTCGTAGCTAGCTGATCTCAGCGTTTGCGAAAACTTAATCTTCTATCAGCATAAAATTTGAGTGGGAGATATATGATGACACGAGGAAGACATCATAGTAACTTTTGTGCAATAGAGAGGTCGAATTTATTGCGTTTCCTTAAAAGTTCATACGTCAACGCTGGGCTCAACTTTGATACCCCTGTGAGGATGCGGCTTGCTTTTCGCCCAATGAGGTAACAAGAAGCGGACGTTTGGCAAACACAATACGTGTAAGGCTCCAGGTGACCAAATTTCAGATGTAGTTCACTGGTACTAGACGGGATTATTGAAATTGAACTCAAAGATGCACTCGTGGGGTGAGGTGACTAATACCCGTGCCACACGGGCAACTCGAATGTCATTTACAACGAATGACATTTGAGCGGACAGCCAATCAGCGCGCGACACTCCGGGCGTAGCGCATTCCACGCGCGACAGATTGCGAGCTGATTCACCGATCACACAAATGGCATTCGTCGTAAATGGCAATCGAGTTGCCCGTGTGGCGCGGGTATTAAAGGAACAGCCTAGTGCTGATTACGTTTGCACACGCACTCATAATATCCGGTGTTTCGGGAACCTAGGAAAGTGCCCCGGTCTTCGTTTTGTATCGCTCGAGAATGAGTGTATTGTACATTCGTGAAAAGTCAGATAATCGAAAACGGAAGCAGCCCGTTCGGTCGCGACGTGATAGCATGAGATGAAGCTGCTCAGTCGAAACCGAAACTGAGTGCAACCTAAGAACGAAGGGCGAGGGTAAGACGGGCCGGGGAGGAGGAAGCAGACGGAACGCTAAAGAGAGAAGGAGGTTTCCCCCTCTCATCTCCAGCGTTCCGTCTGCTTCCTCCTCCCCGGCCCGTTTTACCCTCGCCCTTCGTTCTTAGGTTGCAACGGACTATAGTTCCCAGAGTGCACTGCGTGGTATTTCGCCGCAATGGTGCGCGTCGGTTTTGGAAGAAGTCCAAGGCATTACAGGGAGTTGTAAACGTCTTTCATTTTTTTTATCAGACAAATTCTAACCTTACGTTGAGCCCGCATGCTTTTGTCCATAGCAACGGCCCTGGCAACGGTTTGTTTGGAGCGCAGCGCCATATTGTGACATCATCACTTACGTGGTCAATTTGCTTTCACATTTCAAAATTACTGCCAAAAACGTTATTTAATTACAGGACTTGAGATACCAACTTTTCTAGTATTTATGTGCGATCTACAAATACATTAAATAATATGTAGTATTTAAAGCACGTATTTTAAACACTTCTATTTTAAATACTGCCTATTCACGCCATGCAGGCAGTGCAGGCCGGCTGCATTGTCGCGCGCGTCAGCCCAATTTTGCGCCCGCAAGTAAGAGTCGAATTTTTTGTCGACATTGTCCGTTCTGGAGGTTTGAAAGCTTTAGAAACCTGGGGGGGGGATGTTTGAGAAATGTTTCGTTTCTCCTAAAAAGAAACGGATGTGAATGAAGTGACGTTATCGTGTCTGATTGGTTAGAGGCTCAAATGACGAAAGTTCCGTCTTTCGTCATTTGAGCCTCTAGCCAATTAGACGCGATATCGTCACTTCCGTCACTTCCGTTTCTTTTTAGGAGAAATGAAACATTTGTCGCACATAGCCCTCCTGGTCGAGACCTGAACCTGCATGTTTGCCGACGTTCCTATTTGACACAGGTTCAAATGAGGTCAATTCCAGAAGATTGCAACCTTAGTCATCGAAGCATGTACATTGGGCGACACTGTTAACGCAAATACGACATCCATGCTTTTTGTTTTTGTTTTGTCCAGATAGAGTATTTGCGGGCATCAACCTTTGCCGCTTGAGTTAGGTCCCTGAACGGGGACTTTCACCCCGCTAGTGGTGTCCATTGCAGCATTGTGGTGAGTATGGCCAGTTGGTATTGAGACGACATGATGAAAAACAGCTCTTGCGTGTTATGTTCTGTGTGTTTCTCTTCTGTTGTCCTGTCCTTTGTGCGCTGTTTTTCATCATGTCGCTTCCATTCGGACTTCTACGTAGCGCGTTACAAGTAATGGATTACTTGTAATCGATTACATTTTACTGTAATTTTGTAACGCTTCAATTACTTCCTTTAAGGAGTAACGATCCTTGTAATTGAATTACTTTTTTGCTGTAATCGATTACAAAATTAACCATTACGATTTTTCTCAATTTCTTTTTTTTTTTGGGGGTGGGGGATGTGTGTGTGTGGGGGGGGGGGTGGTTAGATGTGCTGGAGTGACTCAGCTCTGAGCAACGGTCAATTTTTTTTTTTTCGTAACCACTAAGCACGGGACGTCGAGGATTAGTAGGCCACTTCACTATATGCTTCGTTTCATGGGTACATTTTATTTTTAGTACACCGGAGACTACGTCCGGGTATGAAAAATGACCTTATCCAGCATCTTGTGAGTAATGTATTTAAACAGCGCTCTTTTTATTTTATTTATTTTTTCACGAGAGGGATTGGGTGTGTTGGCGTCACTCACTCAGCTCTAAGCAAAAACGGTCAAGGCTTTCTTTTTTTTTTCGGAACAGCTGAGCGCGAGACTCCAAGGATTATGCTACCGTAATAAAAAAAAGTTGAATGAAAAGTAACGTGGGAAGTAATCGATTACTTTAGAGTAATTTTTCGATTACTTTTTTGAGGCTGTAATTGTAATTGTAATCGGTTACTTTTTACAGTGAAGTAATTGTAATTGTAATCGGTTACTTCTTTTCAGTAACGTGTACAAGTTAGCTGTTCAATATTGAAACCGCGCTCGCGTTATAGAAATAACGCAATTACAGGTATCAAGGTGGCACACGCCATGTCCGAAGGTTCAAGAAGCTTCCTACTTGCCATACTTCAGTTCAAGATCGACATTTCGCGAATGCAGAGCGAGAGATATATGTCCCGCCTCAAACCCGGCACTCCGGCCACAAGGCCCCGCTTCCCTGCAAGCGCTTTTGGCATATTTGGCGTAAGGTGGTGGCGCAACAAGTGCCGTTGCATGTGTCACTGCGGACGAGCCGACGCGTTATCCCGCAGTTTCAATCAAGTCCATTCTCCGCACACTGGAGCGAGTAACCAGCGGCCGCCTTCTCAGATTATCCTTGAGGACTGCGTGTCCGATTCGTAACATGGTTCCTCCCGCACTACGGTGGTTTCGAGACGATTCTTGCCTCTGTAACTCACTTCGTGAGCCCGCGGCCAAGATTTGCAATTGCATTCCGTTTTAGCTTCATCGTAAGCGCCCCCTTCCCCGTCCTTGGTGTGAATCGCGCTCTCTTTTCGCCATGCTGCTTGTGCACATCTCGTATTCAGTTAAGGCTGCGGTCCCACGGCAGCCATCTTGAACAAGGCGTTAGTTCAACCAATAGATGGCGACACGCACCCGTGGGGTGGCCGAAATATTGGTTCACGGTGGGATGGCTCGAGCACCATCACGTTCCCCTCGTGGCCTTGCTCGCGCCGCTGCCAGCTGTGCTCAGCTGGCTCAATAGCGTGGCCCAGCAAACTCATCTATGCGAGAATGTCAGGCTGATATAGGGACATGCGGTTCGGCGGTTGCGACGGGCTTTCGCAATAAATCTTGCCAAGAAGGAAACAATTGTTGATTGACGTGTCAATATTCTATCAATAAAAACTCTTCTGCAGGAATGCACGCTCAGTAGACTCAATCTTCCGAGGCACCAGTGGAAGCGGACGTCAAGTAAACTGCTTCGGGATTTACGATACTTACCTCACCATTTTAATGACGTAACGCAAATATTGTGTTTTACGGGATCCGGAAGATGTTGTAAAGGTTGTTACATTTTAGTTCCCAGAAAACAAACACCGTTGCAATATTTTCGGAAGTACCGACACACATAATGTTATAAGTACAGCTT
Organism: Ixodes ricinus; assembly: GCA_037355805.1. Classification (NCBI taxonomy): domain Eukaryota; kingdom Metazoa; phylum Arthropoda; class Arachnida; order Ixodida; family Ixodidae; genus Ixodes; species Ixodes ricinus. The sequence continues at coordinate 38,147 of JAZHYW010068648.1, forward strand.
AGGAGGAATATGATGAAAACCATCAGAAGAAATAGGAACACGTTTATTTGCAATGGAGACGCTATGAATGAACGGCGTTTAGCGACGGCAAGTTACGAGCGTTCGGGAATTTATAAGTTCACGTGATTGCTAACTATGGACATGCGAACAATGACGACCTGTTTTGTCGGGAGATGGAGTAGCGGTGATGACCTGATATCGGACGACTCGTGGCAGACGAACAAGCAAGTTTCTTTTCAGCAAATGGTAAGCGTCCAGGGTCAAGCACAGCACGTGGCTACCGACGTTGTCGACGTTTCGAACACTTACCGCTTTCGACAAAAGTGCTGGCACCTGGGCTAACTTTGTGGAAAGAGTCGAAGGCTTCATCGAGTCCAGCACCATCATGAACTGTAACTGAAAACGATCCACTATTCAGTCTGTGGGTGGCGAAACGTATCCGCATCTGCGGAGTCATGGTCGATGCGTACTCTAAGTGGTTGGACGTTTACACGATGCCTGCCACGAAGTACAAACGCGTCATTGACGTTCTACGCTCTCTTTTCCCTACTTTTGCCCTACCGAAAATACTTTTCTCAGGCAACGCGCCAAATCTTGCTTCAAAAAAATAAACAAGTCCCCCCTCCAAAAAAAACAACAACAAAAAAACAGCATCAGGAATCACATTAGTGCACCATACCATCCTGCAACTAATGGGCAAGCAGAACAGATGGTGTGCGAAACGAAGAAAGCCCTCTTGAAGCTTACGGAAGAAGCAGTTCAGTGAAGAATCGCCAGGTTCTTGTCCCAGCAGCACGCGACGGTCTCATCTTACACGGTAAAAACACCTGCCGAAGGAATGTTCGGCGGACGAAGAGCCACACCCCTCGATCTCATGATACTATGGCCATGAAGGAAGATCGAGAGATTCCCAGATCGGGAGTAATGGCAGATTATTCGGTCGGACAACTCGCGTGAGGAAGCTCAGCAAAAGTCGGGCCTTCCATGTAAAACTTGAGTAGAAAAGGCTCTATGTTGGTTGACAAGAAGGTGTCATCCCTCTGAATATGTTGAATATCAATGCCCTTGAGTGTAAATATAACGAAATCACAAAACTCTCTTTGTGTATTGTGTAACTGCCCTTGTATTTGGTAGTAGAGGCTATGGTGGTGATTTGGACTTTTCACACCAGGCTCCTTTTTCTTATTTTTCGGCTCATACTCCTTTGCGGTTTCAGTAGGCTTCAAGAATCTTTTGGAACGGGGACACTTTACGTCAACGAGGCCATTTGTTCCAAGTAGTCAATCAGGGAATGCTGCTAGAAATCCGTCCTTCATATTAACGAATAAGCCGCACTTCTGCACATTGCAGTTTTCCTGTTCCCCGTACAGTTGTAAAGCAGCATCCTCATTGATTCTACCATATTCTGTTGCGGGTGAAGAAAGGTCTTTGGGTACACGATACTTGAAACAAGTCTGACACTGTACGTTGTGGTTCGACACCCACAAATATCGTCGTCCTTATAGAGCCTCATCATTTAATCATTACCTCGTCACCTCATATACATGGATTGCACGTGACGTCATATCCTTCCTCCTTTCTGGTGGCCAAAACCTGCTGTTATACTTCGTTTCACCTTATGTGCGAGCGAAGGCAAAGCTGGAAGCGCGAGCACGGAAGCTCCGTGCGTTCAGGCTTTGCTCGAGCGCGCAAGCTGGGAGAAACGCACAAAGCGCTGGTCTCGCGCTTCTAGCTTTGGCTTCGCTCGCAGATAAAGTGAAACGAAGTATAATGAAGCTGTGCTCACTCGTTTTCGCTCGCTCGCGACGCTCGTGTACTGCTCGTAGAATATGCACAGTAAAGGCTACGCTCGAGGAAGTTCGGCCACCAGGAAGGAGGACCAAATTACGTCAGTGCAACCTATGTATTGCTCTTCATCAACAGTAAGTACAATAGGCTACCACCATATTACAATCCAAGAATTGAAAAACTGAGTCGTTCAATCCTTCAACATGTTTATTATTTAAATAATGTTATTACGTTACATTACCTCGAGACGATCGACGTCCAGCATCGATCTTCAAATACTTATATAAGGGGGGGGGGGGGGCGATCGGTGGCCGAGTGCATGTCTAGCGCACACCAGCTCGGAGCACGTGGAGCGAAAGCTCGCGCTGCAGAACCCACCCCGCCCCTGCCCGTTTCGATCTGGAAGAGCATCATACCGGCGTGCGGTCGTGTATCACTACTGCGTGGTGCACGTTAAAGACCCCAGGTTTGCAGTTGTACCGCACTGGCTAAATTGCTCATCTACACCTGAGACACCAGACGCCCACTAAGGCAGACTAACTTCCGGCTGTATAAACATACACACAACAATTTGCAATTAGACGCACAATCACAAAGAACACAGCGCGCCGCCTCTTTTCTTTGGACCGTCTTTTTTTAACCAGCGCAAGCTCGCGCGTTCTCTCTTTTGAGACGGTTAGAACTAACGTTGATTAGAACAGTCGCACATAAAACCCGCGTTTCTCCTACCCGGCCGCTTCCTCCTCTCATTATGTGTAGGTGGTTAAAACTAAATAAGCTATAATAATGGTGTATTATTCATATTTAGTTTCAGTTTCAGTCAGGGAAAGGAGGTTCGCGAGAAGTAGGGCAAATAAATGAGCTGCGCTTAGAGTATCGGCACTCTCTTCCCCGACAGTGTTGTGGGCGCCGCCATTTTGGTGCTTGTGCAGAGCAGGCGCAACTGCCGATCGTCATGATTCAAAATTGCGACTTCCTCAGCATTAGATTCGGTGTTAGGAAGCTCATGTAATATTGCTTTGCTTTGTCGCAAACTGTTTAAAGTGGAGGACGGAAAAGCGTTTCTTGTGATTTCAGATACAGCTTCAAATAACTGGCAACCATGATTTTAAGCCACAATATGGCCAAGTGTCGCTACTCTGAAGCGTAGCTTATTTAATGACACTATTCATGCCCTTGTTCAAGAAGCTTGTAATACCTGGAGGGGCCATGACGTGAGCCCCGTGGATTCCACAAGCCACTACCTTTTGACACCTGCCTCTTCCTCATTGTTCCCGCTAGTGCCAGTAAATTAGCTACGCTTCAGAGTAACGACACTTGGCCATATTGTGGCTTAAAATCATGGTTGCCAGTTATCTGAAGCTTTATCTAAAATCACAGGAAACGCTTTCCCGTCCTCCACGAATGTTTAAACAACCCGCGACAGAGCATAGGAATATTGCATCAACTTCCTAGCACCGCATCTAATGCAGAGGAAGTCGCACTTTTGGATCATGACGATCGGCAGTTGCGTTTGCTCTGCACAAGACCCAAAATGGCGGCGCCCAAAACAATTTTGGGTGAACGGAGTGCCGATACTTTAAGCGCAGCTCGTTTAGTGACTCTAGGCATGAAGTAAACTCGGGTGTATTCTTTCCCTCTTCGTCTTTATCGTTTATTGATTTCAATTATATCGAATAATGAACACTTTATATCACGCTACGCTTGTGTAATTATTTGTCTTAGATTTATTAACCTGACCCAGTACTTAAACCGTTCATTTATCGATAGTAAATCTTCAAATATATTTTCTAAATGTGAAGGTAAAACGACACGGAGATTGATGATGATACAGACGCCAACGCCGCCCTCGAAAAATTTTTGAACTTAGAAATCAGCAGTTTTGTCTGCCATCCGCCAGGTAGCGCAACAAAACACCCAAACAGTTTTTAATTGTTTTTAAAATTAGCTAAGCTCTACAACTATCAAGAAACCAAAGCAAGATCATTGGGAAAATCTAATACATCGCAATGTATATCTATTCCATACAATAAATATTATTAGATGCCAATAAATCTGTTTGATGTCCAAAAAAGATGTGCGTCAAAAACAGGTAAGTTTGAAGGGCTCCGACGCGTTATGACTTTGAAAATTAAAAAAAGCCACCGTCCACCTCTTGGGCAACTATTGTAGTTCTAAATGCTATAAAAGATTTTACCATAGTTTAATTATTTACTTAGCGGCATTTGAAGTACCATGACTCGAATCACAAAAAAGTGCTACATTTGATATAGAATATCTAAACAAAAAACTTTTACACAACATTAAATTTTTTTTGCATATTACTAATTATAAGCACTACATCTGTAGCTAATTTCATTGCCCTAGCGCTTGTCATTAAAAACATATTTGTGCTGAAAAATGTCAATTTTAGGGCAATATTTAGAGGGATGAAAAAAACAAAGTAGTGCAAATACCAAAAAAGTGTATCGTTACATTCTGCTCCGACATCATCTTAACAAAACTGCTATATTGGAACCGTGTTATCTTTAATGGATCGTTCATAAAACATGAACTAGCGGAGCAAGTGAGGGTCCGCGCCATCATATTCGCAACGCTACAAATGCGCATGAACAGTAAAAACCAACACATACATAATATCAAATGAAAGAGGATTGCATTGCCTTTCGAATGACATCAATCCCACAAAACAGTATTTAAAAGGAGATGAGTAATGACCTGCCAAAAAGTACCTAAACTGCCACATTCAGTGGGACCGTGGCCTTCAGTTAAGGCTGCGGTCCCACGGCAGCCATCTTGAACAAGGCGTTAGTTCAACCAATAGATGGCGGCACGCACCCGTGGGGTGGCCGAAATATTGGTTCACGGTGGGATAGCTCGAGCACCATCACGTTCCCCTCGTCGGCCTTGCTCGCGCCGCTGCCAGCTGTGCTCAGCTGGCTCAATAGCGTGGCCCAGCAAGCTCATCTATGCGAGAATGTCAGGCTGATATAGGGACATGCGGTTCGGCGGTTGCGACAGGCTTTCGCAATAAATCTTGCCAAGAAGGAATCAATTGTTGATTGACGTGTCAATATTCTATCAATAAAAACTTCTGCAGGAATGCACGCTCAGTAGACTCAATCTTCCGAGGCACCAGTGGAAGCGGACGTCAAGTAAACTGCTTCGCGATTTACGATACTTACCTCACCATTTTAATGACGACTGAAAAGTCACGAAATATTGTGTTTTACGGGATCCGGAAGATGTTGTAAAGGTTGTTACATTATAGTTCCCAGAAAACAAACACCGTTGCAATATTTTCGGAAGTACCGACACACATAATGTTATAAGTACAGCTTAGGAGGAATATGATGAAAACCATCAGAAGAAATAGGAACACGTTTATTTGCAATGGAGACGCTATGAATGAACGGCGTTTAGCGACGGCAAGTTACGAGCGTTCGGGAATTTATAAGTTCACGTGATTGCTAACTATGGACATGCGGACAATGACGACCTGTTTTGTCGGGAGATGGAGTAGCGGTGATGACCTGATATCGGACGACTCGTGGCAGACGAACAAGCAAGTTTCTTCTCAGCAAATGGTAAGCGTCCAGTGTCAAGCACAGCACGTGGCTACCGACGTTGTCGACGTTTCGAACACTTACCGCTTTCGACAAAAGTGCTGGCACCTGGGCTAACTTTGTGGAAAGAGTCGAAGGCTTCATCGAGTCCAGCGCCATCATGAACTGTAACTGAAAACGATCCACTATTCAGTCTGTGGGTGGCGAAACGTATCCGCATCTGCGGAGTCATGGTCGATGCGTACTCTAAGTGGTTGGACGTTTACACGATGCCTGCCACGAAGTACAAACGCGTCATTGACGTTCTACGCTCTCTTTCCCTACTTTTGCCCTACCGAAAATACTTTTCTCAGGCAACGCGCCAAATCTTGCTTCAAAAAAATAAACAAGTCCCCCCTCCAAAAAAAAAACAAAAAAAACAGCATCAGGAATCACATTAGTGCACCATACCATCCTGCAACTAACGGGCAAGCAGAACAGATGGTGTGCGAAACGAAGAAAGCCCTCTTGAAGCTTACGGAAGAAGCAGTTCAGTGAAGAATCGCCAGGTTCTTGTCCCAGCAGCACGCGACGGTCTCATCTTACACGGTAAAAACACCTGCCGAAGGAATGTTCGGCGGACGAAGAGCCACACCCCTCGATCTCATGATACTATGGCCATGAAGGAAGATCGAGAGATTCCCAGATCGGGAGTAATGGCAGATTATTCGGTCGGACAACTCGCGTGAGGAAGCTCCAGCGAAAGTCGGGCCTTCCATGTAAAACTTGAGTAGAAAAGGCTCTATGTTGGTTGACAAGAAGGTGTCATCCCTCTGAATATGTTGAATATCAATGCCCTTGAGTGTAAATATAACGAAATCACAAAGCTCTCTTTGTGTATTGTGTAACTGCCCTTGTATTTGGTAGTAGAGGCTATGGTGGTGATTTGGACTTTTCACACCAGGCTCCTTTTTCTTATTTTTCGGCTCATACTCCTTTGCGGTTTCAGTAGGCTTCAAGAATCTTTTGGAACGGGGACACTTGACGTCAACGAGGCCATTTGTTCCAAGTAGTCAATCAGGGAATGCTGCTAGAAATCCGTCCTTCATATTAACGAATAAGCCGCACTTCTGCACATTGCAGTTTTCCTGTTCCCCGTACAGTTGTAAAGCAGCATCCTCATTGATTCTACCATATTCTGTTGCGGGTGAAGAAAGGTCTTTGGGTACACGATACTTGAAACAAGTCTGACACTGTACGTTGTGGTTCGACACCCACAAATATCGTCGTCCTTATAGAGCCTCATCATTTAATCATTACCTCGTCACCTCATATACATGGATTGCACGTGACGTCATATCCTTCCTCCTTTCTGGTGGCCAAAACCTGCTGTTATACTTCGTTTCACCTTATGTGCGAGCGAAGGCAAAGCTGGAAGCGCGAGCACGGAAGCTCCGTGCGTTCAGGCTTTGCTCGAGCGCGCAAGCTGGGGAGAAACGCACAAAGCGCTGGTCTCGCGCTTCTAGCTTTGGCTTCGCTCGCAGATAAAGTGAAACGAAGTATAATGAAGCTGTGCTCACTCGTTTTCGCTCGCTCGCGACGCTCGTGTACTGCTCGTAGAATATGCACAGTAAAGGCTACGCTCGAGGAAGTTCGGCCACCAGGAAGGAGGACCAAATTACGTCAGTGCAACCTATGTATTGCTCTTCATCAACAGTAAGTACAATAGGCTACCACCATATTACAACCAAGAATTGAAAAACTGAGTCGTTCAATCCTTCAACATGTTTATTATTTAAATAATGTTATTACGTTACATTACCTCGAGACGATCGACGTCCAGCATCGATCTTCAAATACTTATATAAGGGGGGGGGGGGGCGATCGGTGGCCGAGTGCATGTCTAGCGCACACCAGCTCGGAGCACGTGGAGCGAAAGCTCGTGCTGCAGAACCCACCCCGCCCCTGCCCGTTTCGATCTGGAAGAGCATCATACCGGCGTGCGGTCGTGTATCACTACTGCGTGGTGCACGTTAAAGACCCCAGGTTTGCAGTTGTACCGCACTGGCTAAATTGCTCATCTACACCTGAGACACCAGACGCCCACTAAGGCAGACTAACTTACGGCTGTATAAACATACACACACAATTTGCAATTAGACGCAAATCACAAAGAACACAGCGCGCCGCCTCTTTTCTTTGGACCGTCTTTTTTTAACCAGCGCAAGCTCGCGCGTTCTCTCTTTTGAGACGGTTAGAACTAACGTTGACTAGAACAGTCGCACATAAAACCCGCGTTTCTCCTACCCGGCCGCTTCCTCCTCTCATTATGTGTAGGTGGTTAAAACTAAATAAGCTATAATAATGGTGTATTATTCATATTTAGTTTCAGTTTCAAGTCAGGGAAAGGAGGTTCGCGAGAAGTAGGGGAAATAAATGAGCTGCGCTTAGAGTATCGGCACTCTCTTCCCCGACAGTGTTGCGGGCGCCGCCATTTTGGTAGCTTGTGACTAGAGCAGGCGCAACTGCCGATCGTCATGATTCAAAATTGCGACTTCCTCAGCATTAGATTCGGTGTTAGGAAACTCATGTAATATTGCTTTGCTTTGTCGCAAACTGTTTAAGTGGAGGACGGAAAGCGTTTCTTGTGATTTCAGTTACAGCTTCAAATAACTGGCAACCATGATTTTAAGCCACAATATGGCCAAGTGTCGCTACTCTGAAGCGAAGCTTATTTAATGACACTGTTCTTGCCCTTGTTCAAGAAGGTTGTAATACCTGGAGGGGCCATGACGTGAGCCCCGTGGATTCCACAAGCCACTACCTTTTTGACACCAGCCTCTTCCTCATTGTTCCCGCTAGTGCCAGTAAATTAGCTACGCTTCAGAGTAACGACACTTGGCCATATTGTGGCTTAAAATCATGGTTGCCAGTTATCTGAAGCTTTATCTAAAATCACAGGAAACGCTTTCCCGTCCTCCACGAATGCTTAAACAACCCGCGACAGAGCGTAGGAATATTGCATCAACTTCCTAGCACCGCATCTAATTCAGAGGAAGTCGCACTTTTGGATCATGACGATAGGCAGTTGCGTTTGCTCTGCACAAGACCCAAAATGGCGGCGCCCAAAACAATTTTGGGTGACGGAGTGCCGATACTTTAAGCTACAGCTCGTTTAGTGACTCTAGGCATGAAGTAAACTCAGGTGTATTCTTTCCCTCTTCGTCTTTATCGTTTATTGATTTCAATTATATCGAATAATGAACACGTTATATCACGCTACGCTTGTGTAATTATTTGTCTTAGATTTATTAACCTGACCCAGTACTTAAACCGTTCATTTAGCGATAGTAAATCTTCAAATATATTTTCTAAATGTGAAGGTAAAACGACACGGAGATTGATGATGATACAGACGCCAACGCCGCCCTCGAAAATTTTTTGAACTTAGAAATCAGCAGTTTTGTCTGCCATCCGCCAGGTAGCGCAACAAAACACCCATACAGTTTTTAATTGTTTTTAAAATTGGCTAAGCTCTACAACTATCAAGAAACCAAAGCAAGATCACTGGGAAAATCTAATACATCGCAATGTATATCTATTCCGTACAATAAATATTATTAGATGCCAATAAATCTGTTTGATGTCCAAAAAAGATGTGCGTCAAAAACAGGTAAGTTTGAAGGGCTTCCGACGCGTTATGACTTTGAAAATTAAAAAAGCCACCGTCCACCTCTTGGGCAACTATTGTAGTTCTAAATGCTATAAAAGATTTTACTATAGTTTAATTATTTACTTAGCGGCATTTGAAGTACTATGACTTGAATCACAAAAAAGTGCTACATTTGATATAGAATATCTAAACAAAAAACTTTTACACAACATTAAATTTTTGTTTGCATATTACTAATTATAAGCACTACATCTGTAGCTAATTTCATTGCCCTAGCGCTTGTCATTAAAAACATATTTGTGCTGAAAAATGTCAATTTTAGGGCAATATTTAAAGGGATGAAAAAAACAAAGTAGAGCAAATGCCAAAAAGTGTATCGTTACCTTCTGCTCCGACATCATCTTAACAAAACTGCTATATTGGAACCGTGTTATCTTTAATGGATCGTTCATAAAACATGAACTAGCGGAGCAAGTGAGGGTCCGCGCCATCATATTCGCAACGCTACAAATGCGCATGAACAGTAAA
>JAZHYW010068649.1:0-28613 GCA_037355805.1 Ixodes ricinus
ACACACACACACACACACACATATATATATATATATATATATATATATATATATATATATATATATATATATATATATATATATATATATGCTATATATACAACGGGCATGGTGTATGGGGCCGAAGGCGTGGGTATAACCGGGAGGAAAAGCAAAACCCCGATGAAACAGCAACAACGGGTGGTTTATTCTTCAGACGTATATATATATATATGTCGAAGAATATATATATATATATATATATATATATATATATATATATATATATATATATATATATATTTTTTTTTTTTTTTTTTTTTTTTTTTCCGGAGGGGCACCCCTCCTTGCAAGCGCGCGACTTTTAGTCACGCTTGAATATATATATATATATATATATATATATATATATATATATATATATATATATATATATATATATATATATATATATATATATATATATATATATATATATGTATAGATAGATAAGATAAGTTTTATTTGACTAAAAAAAACAAAAAAAACCCTGATACAATTTAGCCCGTTTAAGCGTAGGTACGCTTGTATGCGGGACATGGCAGTAGAGACATTTTCATCATGTAGACACAAATGATGGTTAAATGTAAGTAAAACATGAAAAAAAAATTCAAAATAACACAGTAAACAACAAATTTTACAAGGAGAAAATTCACTTGTGAATAACACCCACTTCGACAATAACAATCAATCAATGGTTACAAAAGAAACATTGTGAATTTAAACACATAATGACAAGAATCAACACGTGTATATAAATCGAGAGAAAAAACTAATCACATATATATATATATATAGGTGTCACAAAGAAACTTACGGGGTTTTATTTTCGCAAAAATAACTAGGCACGCCGAACGGCCATTAGCCGCCCAAGGTAGAGCTAGAGTCACACCACATTTCTCAGCTTCGTTCGATCCGATAATCGATCAAAGTTATAAGCGATTTTCTGAAAATTTCCAATGGGAAAATGGATCCCATTTTCGCCCGTCTTTTCGGTTTCTGGTGCCATAGAGCCCCATTTATTCGAAAACTATGTAGGCTGCCATTTTCCCATTGGAAATTTTCAGACAATCACTTATAACTTTTGATTAAGTTATCGGATCGGGCTGAAACTTTGGCATCTGGTTGTGACCTCTAGCGCTACTTTTGGGAGGAGAATCAGCGTTCGGCGATGCCTAGTTTATTTTTGCGTGAAATAAAAAATCCCTAGTAAATTCTTTTCTTTTAGTGACACCACATATATATATATATATATATAAAAAAAAAAATCTGCCACGTGGTGGAATGCATTATTTAATTAGGCTTTTTCTCAAGTCTCGTCGTTAAAAAATATATCGCCCGCTTTATTAAAACTGCTAAATTTGTTCATGTAGTGGTGATTATTACAAAGGCCGACGACGAGCAACCAGAAAAGGAAACTCTCCCCCGATTTCTCTTTTCCATGCAAGAAAGAGGGAGGCGCTCTTCCTTTCTGTGGGGTGTAGCTCAGAGACCCACTCCTGTGGGGAGAGGAGGAGAGAAGAGTCAACAACTCCTAGTCTAGGAGCTGTTGGGAGAGTGCGAGAGGGGATGGAGAGTAGGAAACTGGGAACCGGTCTTCTTCCTGGCAGAAGACTGTTCTGTAAGTCGGCCTTTGTATGCATAGCATGATTTAATGATATAAAATTGTATTCGCCTCGAGATCGAACTAAAGGTGGCGCCACATGTCGCGCAATCATCATCATCAATGTGCGGGTACAGAGCCGTATATTGGGAGAGTTTGGTCAGTGGGTGTGGCGACGAAGGCGCCGGAGAGGAGAAAAGTAAATGAAAGGGAGGAGAGCGCCGAAGGAGCGAGAGAGAAAGAAGGGAGCAGAGAGGAGACGACCGCCATTTTTTCGCAACGCTGTCGGAGACTGGTCGGAGAAGAGCACTGCTGAGGCTACGCGTCGTCTGCTACGGGCCGACTTCTTTTTCGCCTGAATAAAAGTTTGTGGCCATACGTCGAGAAAACTTCATTTATTAGCTTTTTAACCCACCGAGGAATAACAGTATATCATTTTCTTGCCAGAGCCAGCGATATAAAAGGAAATAATCGAGATTTAGATGCCGATCCCATGCATTCCGCCGGGAGAATGAACGAAAATGGCGGCCCTCCCCACTCAGCTGGGAGCAGCCGGGAGTTCACGCGCATGCGCTCATGCCTCTCGCTCTGCGCCGCGTGCTGATTGGCTCGCTCGGGAGGAGAGCGTTACGGCGGCGAGATCATAGACTGACCAAACTCTCCCCATATACGGCTCTGTGTGGGTAGGAAGATGGCTGCCCCATAGGCTATCTGCGGTCGCGGCCAAGAACCTGCAGAATATCGCGTTTATTGCCTCGTACAGTATCATTGTGAAAGCAATTTCAACAGAAAATGGTCCCATACTGTTCATTGCCTCAGTGCAATACCTATTGCACCGAGGTGGGGTCAGTTTTCACCGATATCCAGCGGCCGGCGCGCTGAGGAAAGAGTGGCTCTCGAAGTTGAGATCTGATTCACGCGATGGTTTGCTCTAAACATTTCACCGCCGAAGACTTCAAACCAACGATGCATGACAACCAAGGTAAGTGGAAAAATAAAACTGTTTACATAAGTGTCACGAGTGGCCCAAAGTATAGTACGCGTAAAGCGTGCGCGTTGATACTCGCTCGCTGCTGGGCAGTGTGATCGTCCTTAGTGTGGGTTCTCCCGCTGCGGTATTTTTGGAGAGGATGCGAATGCCACGAACTTATTACTGCGTGAGAATCCGACTTTTGAAACATTGTAGAATTGTCACTCCTACGAGCCCCCCATACACAATGCCACACTAAAGGAGGCATCGACTGCAGCGGAAGTGACTCGCTCAGTGCCATGCGTGTGCGTCGGACGCACCTGATCAATTTTCTTGAAGTTCGGTCGGAAGTACGCGGTAAATAGGGCTGATGGCAACTGGTCAATCTACCGAAGGAGCAACAGGGACTATCGAGCCTAATCAATTACTTGTTTATACTCCATGAATTTTGCTTACCCTCCGCGTGACGAAGGTTTCGTGCCACTTCGCTTGAAAAACAAATTTTCAACGGCAAATCACGCTACATGAAAACGGCATGATTACATCTAAGGTTAACAGCTCACTAAAGGACATGGGTGCCACGTACGAAGCTCGAGCCATTCTTTTTCCGAAGTGACTGCACCGCCTACTGCAAAACCCTTCGCGAGCCCCATATTTTCGAGAATTACAAAATTAGCGAAAAATAAAGGCACGCGAATACCTCTCTTGTTTTGAGGCCAGAATTCAAGTCTTTAGAATTCGCGAGAGTTAGCGGCCGCGAATAGGTTCCTATGCCTAATTTGCGAATAATTGGGATCGCAAAAATAAAGGGTTTTACGTATGCAGCGTTTAAAACGATCGGGAGGACGAATCGTGCGATTCTCTCAAAGACGTATCCGGCCGTTGGAGTTACAAACAATAGTTATTCGGCAGGGCGAGTGCACGAAAGTTCATCAATCGTGGCACCGTTCGTGAGTTTCAGATCCACAGTGTGGGGATCCTTGCTGAGAGCCGACGACTGCAGTACGTAACTCCGCACGTGTACGCTCGTCGACGTGGTCGTTGAGGCCACAACGCTGCACTCAATAATGTGCCCGGCATTCACAAGTTGTTCGCCTTCGACAAGGCACCGCTTTCCGTCGGCAATGTACTCCATAATAGTATGCAATGGCACTGAAACTGAAACAAATAACCGCATCACAACAACAACCACAGTAGCAACATTATATAAGCATCCGGCTTGGCATTCCTTGCCTTCGCGTGTTTCCACTCTCGTGGAACGATACAATCTTTTCGAAGAAACAAGCATTCACAACGTAAATAGCGCAGTTTACCCGAAAACAAGCCTTCATCGTCGCGAGGATCCATGTTTCAACGTGCGCCGAGAGCAGACGACGTGCGGCGGTATCCACACTAGCAGTGTTTCCAACATCGGCCGCACAGTGGCGACTTACTTGATATCGAGGCTGAATAAAGTATTAATAACCAGTAACTTTAGCTCACATGACATCTCGAAAACAATATTATATCATGTTTTGAAAAAACAAATAAACAAATGCTTCAGATATTTGAAAATGATAACTTTCGACATGCAATTGATAGACAGTACGCGGTGAAGTATTTTTATTACCGGAGCTTATTGAACCTGAATTGCTTTATTAATAATTATCATGACAGTGCATACGTATCGCAAATTCGTGCATGTACCGGATCGCAAAGATACTAGATGTTTGTTTGATGTTGCCACTCCAAATTGAGAACGAATTGCCCTGCCAGGGAACGCGAACTCCTGCCTTTGATAGCACCCAGGCATAGCGCGCCGCCAAAACCGGATAAAGGCAACGGGCCCGGTGCTAAAGGCGGAGCATCTAAATCGCTAGTGAATAGATTATTTATGAAGCTCAAAATAATAAAAGCTGGTCTGATCTATACACATTGTACAGAATAATCCCAGTCAGGGTAGTGTTTTAAAGCATGATTTAAATCGTAAATTAAATCAGACTATGACGATTTAAATCGAACTTTTCCTACATAAATATTTCCGGAAATATATTTTATTTGTCGTTTGTCTATCGCTTGATGCTTCTGCGTGCATTTGTTTTGCATTCACATCAAATATTCGTCAAGCAAGAAATATTTATATAAAACAGAACACGACCGAAAAGTGTTCTTCCGAGAAAATTGAAGCGTTGAACTTGATTTCTACCTTTCACTTCGTTCGGAAGCTACGTAACGTCCTATCTGAAACAAAATCAAAACGCAAAAAAGAAAAAAAGAAACGAAAACTAGTAAAGTAATTTCCTACTAAAATCAAGTCAGAACTCGAAAAAAAAAAAGCCAAATAACGTTTTATCACCAGTTAAGAATATCAAGTTGTTTGTTTGTTCTAGTGTAGGGGGATTATAGCAATCAAGCGTTGTTAATTAAGCTGCTTTACATTTTCAGTTATTGTTTTTTCTTCGCAGTGCCAACCAGTAGATTGAACGAATAGATAAATCAATCTGCTATATTTAAAAATACATCTCGTGTAAATAATCGCTGATTTATAGCTACAGATATTTAAATGAAAGAAACCTGATTTACATCAAACAAATCTGATGTATCTAATTTAAAAGAAAGCCTTTTTTTTCCTCTCGGTCCCAGTAGGATTGTGCGGCGATTTTAAACTATTAGCCACTTGATCGGTGATTTTTGATCGGTTTAATAACGAGTTCACCGATACGATGTAGAGACAGAAAAAAATTCATAAAGTATTGCGCCAAAATTATAAACATTAAATTATGGTATTCGAGGATTACTCGTCAAGTTGCCATCTAGTGAAAGTACCTGGAAAGTGTATAAGTAACCTTACTATTTATTTAATTTAAGATGAGATAATAGACCCTAAAATAAGGTAGCAGAGTGCTTTACCGATGTATAATCTGTCTCTTTTCCTAGAGTGTAGCAACATTAATAACGGAAAAGAATGTCGTTAAAAGGGAATGCGCTACTGCAGGACAAGTAGCAAATATAGTTTTAGACAAGTTTATATTATTTGAGTACATGATGTCAGCCGGGCAACTGTTTTTTTTTTATATAAAATGATAAAAAAACGTTTTTAGGGACAAAATTTAAGCTATGCAGGTCAAACATTAATTGGTACGTAACCCACTGTCTTTTGTAGGATGACTAATTTGCACTGGCGATTTGGCTGGCGTTTGATTATGCGAGCAGCTCGTGTAGGTTTGTCGAATGCAGCAAGTTTCTTTGGTAGTCTGCAACTAGCACAGCCTCCTCTATACTCACAAAGGCTGGCAGTTCGACGACGGAGTCATATAGAGGGCCGGTCGCAGGTTTGGAGCGCGAAGATCTGTTAGCACAGAGTATTTCTCGTGAAACCTGGTCGTCAGCGCACAGATTTTGCAGCGGCGAGAACCCGAAACATGGTTTTCAAACACGACGAGAAATGAAGCGGTAGCGTGAGGAACGCGAGGAGCAACAGCGGACATTCCATCGCTCGGGAGAGGTGTGTTTCGGCGTCTCGCCGCAGCGGGGCACCCGTCACGTGGCTCTCCTCTCATCCGTTGTCTGCCGCCCTACCTTTTCGATTTCGGCGGCAGCTTCTCGTGGCGATCTGCCAGGCTTTGTCGGTATAGAGGATGCTATGGAACGAGTCATGCTTGGCTCAAACCAACACTGGTTAGAAGAAATCGGAGCTCGTGCACCATAGACTTTTGACGTCATCACAGTGAGAACGAGCGCAGACACAAATTTGACACTAGCGCTGCGTCAGCCTGCAGCCTCGCTGCGCCTGCGCCTCTCGTTCAAATAGAGCGTCGAAGGACGATCGGTGTCAGGCTTCTGACCCAATCGGCGAGTTTGCGCCATCTACACACTCTGATGACGTTCCATGGAGGCTGTTCACAGGCTTTGATTATTCTAGAAGCCGGATAACTAAACACCCTTTTACGTGGCATTGATGTAGCTGGGAACACCTGCGGTTCGCTTGGCTGCCGGAGTGGGATCAGAAAGCATCGAGCTTTGAATTCTTCGTAAACCTAGACGATTGGTATCATTATCGGCTTCTTCAAGATGGGGAATCTCGGAGAAGGACCAGCTCTCGCGAGTATTGCCTGTCTATATAGTACAAAATTAACGCCATTCGTTTTTCTGCAAATGTCTCTCCATGCCGGCGCAGTCGCTCAAAAATGGCGTCGTGCAATCAGGGAGAGAGGGCGGTCGGGGAAGGGGGAGGAAAGAGCGCCGGCCAATGAAGACGTCACGTGAGTGAACGCGCAAGAAGTCGTCATTGATTGGCGCTTTCCTAAAAAATTTCGTCGTGCAGTCAGGAAGAGAAAGTGTGGGAGAGAGAGATTCGCGTTACCGTTTACAAGGACTATAGACTCGCCAGTTCTTCTCGCTTCGGTCATAAACTAGAGTTTATTTATTACTCTTTGCGATTTGGCCACATTATTCTAAATTTACTAATCTAACAACAGCAAAAAAAAAAAAAAATCTTCTAGAGGCCAGAGTTTGAAGTAAAAAGTTTGACTCATCACGTTCGAAAATTTAAAAACGACCATTTCAAATCTTTTTCTTTTTGTCTCGTAGAATACGTTTTGTTTTGGTAGAATACGTCAACAGTAGGTATATTGAGTATATCCATTCATACTCTCTGAGCTATTTATTCTGGACAAGTGAAGCGCTTCCAGTTATCTCAGCGCGTGCTACGACGCCCCCAAGACGTTTTGTTTTCCTTTTTTTATAGTTGCTTTTTTAATGCACAAAAACAAAAACACACACACACATACACAAGCAAGCTGGGGAATAATAAAAAAAGGAGACTGATAAGTCCAATTTGTTAGGAGAAAAACAGCAGCAGTTATCAACGGTAAAAGCAACAACGAAACAAAAAACCCGCAGCAGTATTGGATGGAGTGTTTGTTCGGGTGTTTTCGATGGAGACTTTGTTCCAGTTCAATGCTCTAATGAGCTCCCCAAGCAGCGACAACAAATGCGTTTACAGTGGAAACCATTTTTGAGCCAGGCCGGTATCGGGCGCGCGTGGGCGTAATGCGCTTACGAGACCGATAAACAATTTTGCGAAGACAATGTACTCGCATTGTCAGTATACCGACTTTTCCCGATCGTCTTGATAGCGCGATACAGACCGTGTCAACGATATTTTTCCCTACCCCTTTCCGCACAAAAGTGATATCACACTCTCGGTAATTAAAAAAATCATATCTATGCCAAGGACTGCCTATAAACTTGATTAAATTTTATCCCAGTGGGAGCTACAGCGAGCTCTACGAGTCTGTGCACTCGCCTTGCGGTCAAATTACCGTGGGTCAAGCGCCAGTCATTTATCCTTGCTCCACCGTCGACACACCACTGAAATGAAGTATTGCCAAAGAAACTTGCATACATTTTAGCGTTGTGTGCACCGAATCGTTTTCGTGTACAATTTAAGGCGCTGTTGCCCAAGTAAAAATAAAAAATAAAGCGTGACCGCGTTCTTTTTTTATTATTTGACAGCAAGCACGTCGTGAAATACAAAAGATGACTGAGGAGCTTTTGAACTAAACTTACCTGATCCTTAATGCCTTATTATTGGCGAGTAGGGTAAGCTTTTACATGCCCAGTGTTAATTTTTTTAATAATAGTATGCGAATTTTGTCAAAATACAAATCTCGCTTGTTTTACGCTGAATGCAGTAAGGTGCAGGTATCCACACGCCTTTGGTCTCGGGGTCTCTGTGTGTTCATGAGGCGTTTCGTTTCGCCCCGAGCACCTTTCCAGTGCTTATCACTCCAGGCAAAAAATGCCCAGTCACTGGGCTGGGGACGTATGCCAACTGTCTGATATTCCGCAGACGAGAGATTCTGCTCATGCTCAAAACGCGTTTCGCAACCCATTAGACAGAGACGGCAGCGCGCAGAAGACCATTATTCAAATGGTCTATAGGCCTTTCCATCGCTTATCCGGGTGAAAAGCGCTGAGTCACTGAGCCGTGACGCACGGGCAGCGTCTGATATACCGCACACCAGAGCTACAGCGCATGCACAGATGGTGTTCCACAGCCATGCAGACAAAGACGGCTGCGTGCAAAGTCGATCTTCGGAAAGGTCTATACCGAGAAGACGAGCAGCTATTGTGGAAGAGGTATCGACCGTCGCCCATACGTTTCTTTGCGTGTGCCTTTCGATAGGCGTTTGCCACCGCTCCCAGCGTGAGCTAACTGATAAAACAGAATCCTCACGGAGACGGCGGAACACGGGCTTGTTTGTTTTAACATCGCTATTACGTGCTCTGTTAAAAAGGGTTGTCTGGTCAATCCTTTCCGCACCTGGAGATATCCAGAGACGGTCGAGTGTACATAGTGGAATCGCTGTTCTGTTATCCCGTGCGTGCATTCCGCTGCTTCTTTAAAACTTTTCATTCCGCGCGAAGTGTAGCTATTTGCTTGTGGGGGTTGTTTTACTCATAATCTAAACCCCGAGACACGAAGATGCCTCAGGGTTTAAATTATGATGTTCCTAACCAGTTGCACCTGCGTACTTTGACTACTTCGAAATGTTTTTACGGTTCAGTTCGCCACAAATATTCATGTCAGACATATATTATTTACGCAGTCTGCGTTCTACTCCCTTTTCATCACCAAGCCCCGTCAAGTTTGCCTGGTGAGATAACTGTCTAGAGGAGACAAAATAGGGCACTGAAGCTCAATGTTGTTCCTAGTTTATTTATAAAGAAAAGTGCCCGCAAAAGAAAGCAGAAGCCTTGTCACATCTATACGTCACCGTGGAGATCTATACATGTTTGCAACGTCGACGCCACGACTGCAGGGTCGCTGGCGAAGACTTTATCGGCATGTGTCGAGATCACTGGGATTTTCCTGACGCAATGGTGGTACAGGTTGAAAACACTGACCGCGAAAGTGTCCTTAGTGGTCGAAAACAGCCTAAAATTGCTGAGCGCAAGATCAGGGAAGCAGGATCTCGAGGAACCAGTTCGAAGTTTGTTTCTTGCGAAGATAAGTTTTAAGCAGAGGTGTGCGAATGGCGAAATTTCAACTCGAATCGAATTCAAAGTGAGTAGTGCCAAATAGTGGCCGAAAACTAAAAGCATTTCGCTTGCTAGATTTTGTATGAATTAACAACTTTGTTCAGTGTAACCGCGTTAATAATGCGGCTCATAGTTTGTTGGGTTTAGTTCTTTTAAATGATCAGTGTCCTCAAGTTGATTCCGCGTGTATCCCACTAGTCAGAGACGACAAGTACCATCCGCCTCTTATACTTTCGGTCTCGTTAGGTCTTTTCCAGCCTCGATCGAATACTTTTTTTTCAGTATGGCAGGGGAGACTACCATGGATTGTACAAAAATATCGCAACACTCGATTGGTCTACTCTATTGTAACAAAAATAAATTTCGTTGATGTAGCGACATAGTGTCTTATAGACATTATTTTGGAAGAGAAGCGCATATAGAGTTCCTTGGTGCTCCACCGACTTCGAAGATTTAATCTTGGTTTTCTTCAGAAGTTAGGCAAAGCTGTCGTTGCAAACTTTATTACCACAGAAAGCATAACAGACTGGCTTGCAGTAGTGGTACGATAAATACAATACATGTAGATCCTTGGTGAAAAAAAATATACGCACAGGATGACAAACTTATAAGAGTGTTGAGAGAAGCCAGAGGAAGAATCCTAGACATTTCTGGGAATATACGAAGAAATACACGAATTAACTTCTGACAGAACATTACTTTAAGTTATGAAGGCGTGATTTCTATTCCCGATAATGTGGCAGCACAAAATATTTCTGGGGTTTTTTGTACTTCTTTTTTATAGGACACGTGGGATGTTGAAACATTCCGCACTCATTGGAGTGGAGGCGACGGGATGGCAGCATGTGACGTGGACATCTCTGAAATAATCGAGGAGGTTAAGAAACAGGCTGTGAGGTACCTGCAGGCTTTGATGGCATACCTTGTTTTATCTTGAAAGGTTTTCCTCTGTATATTTGCACAGCTCCTGAAACTAATCTTTGATTTGTCTATCAAATCATATTAATTCCCTCCTGTGAAACGTACAGTCATTGTACCGGTCTTCAAATCTGGATATCCTACTGAGAAAAACAACTATAGGCCGGTGCCATTTCTATCAACTATATCTCAGGTTTTTTTAGGTGATTGTTTTCAAGCGCTTCTATCGCTTCTTTGAGCACAAAATTAATTTGGTGCTGCATGCTTTATCAAGACCCGCTCGGTAAAGTATAATCTTTGTCAGTTTTGGAGGTCTTTGCTCCGACCATTGAAAACCGAAAATGCAAACATTTGTGTAGAACTCCCCCTGGAAGCAATGTGCAGCTTAGTAAACGTTAACCAATTTCTTCATCAGAAGAGAAGGAAAACAATACTGACAGAAAGAAGAAGATAAGAACGACAGATTGCGATCTTTGGGCCCACACACAGTCACCCGTGAACAAGGAGCCAAGCCAGCTTCAAAACGACGGGTACGATGAAGAAATTGGCTAGAGTTTACTAAGTACCCTTCACAAAACCGAGGGCAGGTTGATATGATGTATTTAGATACGACAAAAACATTCGATAAGATCAACCATTAATTTCTTCTAGTTAAAACGTCCGAGTATAGTGTAACTGACGCGTACATCAAATGGTTCAGAAGCTATATTCGGCGGGGCGCTCAAACTTTGTCCGCCTTTTCGGCCCCGTACACTTCAACTTCTCGTGTCCCTCGGGGATCAAACCTCGGTCCCCTTTTGTACAACACATTTCTTAAGGGTCTCTTTGGTTGTGTTGCAGTTATCTCAATTGTTGCAGCATGCTGATGATATGGACATATATCACAACACTGAAGTACGCTGTGACTGCATGAAAATACAGGTTGATATGCAGTCAGTTTATGGTCCTCAAAAATAGTTTTGATTTAAATCCGAAAAAAACAACAACAACAAAGATTAACGTCATTACATTTAGTTGAAGACATATAGTACATACATATCCTCTTACATGCTCATCATGTTCGGAAATATAAAGAACATCCGCTATACATAACCTTGGAGTGTTATTTTGCGATTCCGCGCTTCGGATGGACTCGCAAGCAAAGGCTGTAGTGGCTTTGTCATTGCAGGTGCTCGACATGATGTCAAGAATTATGCCAGAGTTTAAAATACTGTCATAAATAGTTGTGCTGTATAGTTGCTTTGTCCGCTCAAAATTGAAGTTTGCTTCTACTGCCTGGAATTCACTTAATTTTTCAAAATCGGCGGTATTAAAAGCGTCCAGAGACGCCTTATTCGTTTAATTTATGACCGATACCTTGGAAAGAAAAGCCGCGAAAGTTACACTAATACGGTTTGTGCAGGTGAGGTATATGGCCAGGCGGACATATATAGGGGGCTAATCGTAACTATCAGTTGGCTAATTAATTAAAAATTGTTAATTAACTTTTAAAGCGCGGTCTTTGGCGCCCGTTTCCGGCTTGAGCGGCGTCGCCGTTGGCGTCTCCGCCGGCGTAACCGCGCGGTGCATTATAAGAACCAGTGACGTCACTGGTGACGTACGTCATCAGTGACGATGACGATGACGTCATCAGTGATAATGACGTCATCAGTGATGATGACGTCATGGTAACGTCACTGATGACATTATCAGTGACGATGGCAATGACGTCATCAGTGATGAATGACGTGACCAGTAACGTCACTGATGACGTTATCAGTGACGACGACGATCACGTCATCAGTGATGACGTCATCAGTGACGATGACAATGACGTCATCAGTGATGATGACGATGACGTCATCACGTGACGTCACCGATGACGTCACTGGTAATGACGATGACGATGACGTCATCGTGATGACGTCATCGTCACGTGACCTCACAGGGGTCACGTGACACGCACGGTGACGTCACGTGACCCCGTGAGGTCACGTGACCCTCGTGAGGCGACGGCGACGCCGCTCGGAGGGAGGAGTAGCAGACAGGATGAGGAGGTGAGGAGGAGGGAGGAGGGTATACCTTCCCTCAGTACCCTTCCCTCCTCCTCCTCAAGAGCTGCGCTCTAATTCGGCGTTACAGGGAGTTGTAAACGACTTTCATTTTAATAATTAAAAATAGACATATGGTTCCAATTAGAAACTTGCTTAGCATCATTGAAAACCACTAAATCAACTCTTTTAGAAGGATATAACGCAGGGGCAGTATATTACGGCGTTCCGTAAAAACGCTCAATTTGGACGCGTTTCTAGGTTTCGATTTCTTATCGGAGCGCATCTCTGCGCCCGCGGTCCTGCTCCCCAGTGGCTGAGACGCGCAACACACGTGTGCCCTACTTCCTCCATGCTACGAGGGAGGCGAGGGGTGGCTTCGCGCCGCGACCACCGGGGGCAGGACCGCGGGCGCAAGGATGCGCTCCGATAAGAAAGCGAAACCTAGAAACGCGTCCAAATTGAGCGTTTTTCAGAACGCCGTAAAATGCTGCCCCTGCGTTATATCCTTCTAAAAAGAGTTGATTTAGCGGTTTTCGATGACGCTTGAGCAAGTTTCTAATTGAGAACCATATGTCTATTTTCATTAATTAAAAAGTTAATTAACAAATTGTACTTAATTAGCCAACTGATCGTTACGATTAGCCACTCATACTATGTCCCACTGGCCGTATAACTCACCTGCACAAACCGCATTAAGTGTAACTTTCACGGCTCTTTTAAACAAATCTGCTAAAGGGAAGCTGAAGCAGTTTTAAATTTGAGAAAAAAGACTCCGAGCCTGGTTAATTAGACCTAAGCCATCACGAATATCGTATTCGCTTTGGTCATTTTCTGCGCGGATTAACCGGAAAAGCGCCTTCAAAGCAGCGCCGAAGTCCACGCCTTCCGAAGCAGAGAAAGGGGGAGAGAGAAGGAAGCCCGCCAGCCGATGTCACAAAAGGTAGAGCTGGGGACCCGCCGCGGCTACCGAGCTTCCCTCACAGGCTGCTCTACTGACTTTTCGAGCCGTTGTCGTTCTGCCGCCACATAGCGCTTGCCTTTTGTCCGTTGACCGGTCATGCTATTAACTCAATCGCCTGAGGTGTTGATTGTTTTCTTGCTTGTTCACGTGTTTGGCAGAATTATCGTGGCACTGAACCAACTGACTCGTGCTGTTGCACGATGCCGTACTCATGTGTAGCCGCCAGCTTTCACAAACAGCGCGCTCGTCGCAGTTGTTATTCCTGCTTACCTTCTTTTCCACTCAGACCCCGAGATTTTAGAAGGGGGGGGGTTGAGCAGGTACACCGTTTTTAGAGCGCAGCGCTTAGGCGCCCGTTTCCGACTTGAGCGGCGTCGCCGTCGCCGTCGGCATAAGCTCAAGGTCATTCCAAGGTCACGTGACCCTCAAGGTGATCCCATGGTCACGTGACCCCCAAGGCCACATGACCTTGGATGACCTTGGGGGTCACGAGTGACCCCAGGTCACGTGACCTTGGGAGTCATGCGACCTTGGGGGTCACGTGACCCCCTAGGCCACGTGGCCCTCCCGGTCAAGTGACCCCCAGCCACATGACCTCCTGAGGTCACGTGACCTCCCCACCGAAGTCACGTGACCCCCCCGAGGTCACGTGACCCCGGCCACGTGGCTCCCTTCCGAAGTCAGGTGACCCCCGAGGTCGCATGGCCCCCTGAGGTCACCGTGACCCCCCCCCCTCCGCGCCTTCCCCTCCTCAAGAGCTGCGCTCTAATCCGGCGCTACAGGAGTTGTAAACGGCTTTCATTTTTTTAAACGTAGTTTCAGATGGCGCATATGAAAACTATGTATGTAAGGGTTTGGGTCTGAAAAGGCTCACCTGTTTTTGACGCTCTGCCGATCATCTTTGAAGGTAAGAAGGCAATTCAGCGCATTAAAAGTCACAAGCAAAGAGGAAACGTAACTAGGTAAAAAAGTAGGAGACTGTTCTAGAAAAAACTATTACGTTATTAGAATTGTGGAGTGTACCAGAAAAGCCAGCGATCATGTAGCCAACTAGCGGGTTTCCACGGGCTCTTCTTGTGTTAACCGCCTTATAGTAGTGTGTTAGCGTTGGTTTCTTATATTGTTGAATGATAATTTTTACGAACCGACTTTGAGTCTGGGAAGATGGGAAACAAAGAAAACAATCTTGCAGCCCAAGACATTTCTTTTGTTTTTAATTTACCCATGACGCAGTCACTTGGGAGAGGAGGGCTAGCTTGTTCTAAATAAGTGGCCATGCAATTCATAATTCGACTTTCACTGTGCAAATCGTTTTAGCATAAACGTTTTTTTTACAGTTGTTGATAAATTGGAATCCCAAATTTTTTAAATGTAAACATAAATTTTGTTAAATCTTCTTCCATAGGTTATTATCTCTCTTCTGGAGACTTTTTCGAACTACAAGCATGCTGACCTTTTGTTCTGAATTGAGTTCTCTTCTACAGTTACGCAGTGTTTTCCGTAAACGTTTGTGTGATGCAACGGTCTTTGTGCCATAGAAACGCTGATCGGCGATGATAATGCTTGATGGTGGTCTAATGCAGTCAACAAATCTTGGTAGAAGTATGCGGAATGTAGAGGCCCAGGAAGCTTTCACAAATTCGACATCAAATTAAGGGCCGCCGGGCAAACATCTCCGCTTTTTCAAAGCTATAATGGCGTAATAGTTGGTGGCAAATAAACTAAACGCAGCAGAGGGTACCGCTCTCACAAGGATGGACCTTCTGCGCAGTTATTCACATCGTGCGCAAGGACATGGCGGTGGCAGAACGGCGACCCTGTCTCATCACCCGTCTCATCTCAGGGGAAGCTTCCATCGCCCGAAGCCGATTATACTCATCCCTTCAAACCACTTCAGCCGTGACCAACAATGCAACCTGCACGCACACGTGTCCAGCAGCTGGCAAGCACGAAGGCCGATGTGTGCAGAATTCTTCTCCTCTGACGACCGTTTTGGGGAGGGTCACGCTAATCCGGCTTGACGCGTCCCGTCAATAGCACTCCGTTTATTGTCAACGTTTTACGTCACAAACGGTAGCAGTCAGTAGCGCCCCTGAAGGTGTGAAACCGGCCATGTCGCGTCCGCGCAAGCGGTTCCTCGTGTCTCCTTTTATTTCTACGGGGGTCATTTTTCTGCTTCGCCAAAGGCTGGAACGCGTACTTTGTCACGTCGAGGGT
This sequence comes from Ixodes ricinus, assembly GCA_037355805.1. Lineage (NCBI taxonomy): Eukaryota > Metazoa > Arthropoda > Arachnida > Ixodida > Ixodidae > Ixodes > Ixodes ricinus. The sequence continues at coordinate 15,747 of JAZHYW010068649.1, forward strand.
CGTCTGGGCACATTCCTCTTTCGGATCCACCGAAAGATTTCGGAAAATCAGAAGCCGAACCCAATGGACCTTTTGGCGAATATGATGCTGCCACCTCAGACACGCGACTGGGCTCGAGACTAAGGGGCTAGAAAACAACGCGCGTGCAGGGCCTCTCCCAGCCGTTCCACACCCAAAACGTCGGCTACATCCTGTTCACCCATTGAGGCCCTGTGACCTAGATACGGTCTCCCCTAAACTCGCCTCTGTCCCCATCGTGCGTAATCTTCTGCCCCAAAGTCAACACGAAGGAACCGTCAAACACTTCCTCTCTGCTCGGCCAGAAGGAAGAGAGAGGGGATACTGAAACCGTTTACATCTCGAGCCGATGTTTCTACAAAAGGTCTCATTTACAAGAGCAGGAAGGCTCGGCGCCCGGCCACTTCCGCGAGCGACGGAGCAAACGAGAATCGAGGATGGTCCTTTTATGACGTAGAGGCGCGTCACGCGTGGCTAGCCAATGGCGTGGCCGCTGCGGCGATCGCTTCTGATTTCTTCGCTTTTTTCGCGTTTAGGGATTGATTTTGGGTCAAATGGCTGTGATATTTGGACCCAGCAGGCGCAAACATGTCAGAATAAACCATTAACTCATTTTTTTCGAAAAGCTCTCCAGCTTCCCTTTGGTTAAAAAATGAAAGCCGTTTACAACTCCCTGTAACGCCGAATTGGAGCGCACCTCTCTGAGGAGGAGAAGGGAAGTGTACTAGTGGAGGGTATGCACATCCTCCTCTCTCCTCCTCCCCTCATTCTTGAATCTCGGGGGGGTCACTTGACCCCCGAGCGAGCTGCGGTCCCCGCAACGCTGTACCCGAGAGGAGGACCCATCCAGAGAGCCCAACCGGTTCAATAGCGAGTCCCAGAGCCCCATAGCCAGAAGCCAGCCAAAGCGCCGACAACATTGACGTTCATAAATACCTGTCGCCCACCGAGAGCATGGCGCCCCGGTCGCCCCAGCAGCCCCAGCCGCCCCAGCCACCGCAGCAGCCCCAGTTACACCAGCAGCCCCAGTTACACCAGCAGCCCCAGCAGCCCCTAGCCACCCCAGCTTCCCAGCAGCCCCAGCCGTCACAGCAGCCCCAGCCACTCCAGCAGCCTGGAGCCGTCCCAGCAGCCCCAGCCGCCCCAGCCACCCCAGTCGTCCCAGTAGCCCAGCAACTCCAGCAGCCCATGCCGTCCCAGCAGCCCCAGCCGCTCCAGCAGCCCGAGCCGTCTTAGCAGCCCCAGCCGCCCCAGCTACCCCAGTCGTCCCAGTAGCCCAAGCCACCCCAACAGCCCCAGTCGTCCCAGCAGCCCCAGCCGCTCCAGCAGACCGAGCCATCCCAGCAGCCCCAGCCGTCCCAGCAGCCCCAGCCACCCCAGCAGCCCGTCCCGCCCCAGCCACCCCAGCCGTCCCAGCAGCCTCAGCCACCTCAGAAGCCCCAGCCGCTCCAGCAGCCCTAGCAGCCCCAGCCGCCCCAGCAGCCCCAGCCGCCCCAGCCGTCCCAGCAGCCCCAACCACCGCAGCAGCCCCTGCCGCCCCAGCCGTGCCAGCAGCCTCAGCCACCCCAGCCGCCCCAGCACCCCCAGCCATCCCCAGCAGCCCTAGCCACCCCAGCCATCCCATTAGCCCCAGCTACCAAAGCAGCCCCCAGCCGTCCCAGTAGCCCCAGCTGCCCAGCAGCCCCTGTCACCCCAGCAGCCCCAGCCACCCCAGCAGCCCCAGCCACCCCAGCCATCCCAGCCATCCCAGTAGCCCCAGCCACCCCAGCAGCCCCAGCAGCCCCAGCCGTCCAGCAGTCCCAGCCGCTCCAGCAGCCCCAGGCGCCCCAGCCACCCCAGCCGTCCCAACAGACCCAGCCACCCCAGCTGCCCCAGACGTCACAGCCGTCCCAGCAGCCCCAGCAGCCCCAGCCACCCTCAGCCGTCGCAGCAGCCCCAGCCGCTCCAGCCAGCCCAAGCAGCCCCAGCCATCCCAGCCGCCCCAGCAGCCCTAGCCGCCCCAGCCGTCCCAGCAGCCCCAACCACCGCAGCAGCCCCTGCCGCCCCAGCCGTGCCAGCAGCCTCAGCCACCCCAGCCGCCCCAGCCATCCCAGCAGCCCCAGCCATCCCCAGTAGCCCCAGCTACCAAAGCAGCTCCAGCCGTCCCAGTAGCCCTAGCCGCTCCAGCAGCCCCTGTCACCCCAGCAGCCCCAGCCACCCCAGCAGCCCCAGCCACCCCAGCCATCCCAGCCATCCCAGTAGCCCCAGCCACCCCAGCAGCCCCAGCCGTCCAGCAGTCCCAGCTGCTCCAGCAGCCCTCGCAGGCGCCCCAGCCACCCCAGCCGTCCCTATAGACCCAGCCACCCCAGCTGCCCCAGACGTCACAGCCGTCCCAGCAGCCCCAGCAGCCCCAGCCACCCCAGCCGTCGCAGTAGCCCCAGCCGCTCAAGCCAGCCCAAGCAGCCCCAGCCATCCCAGCAGCCCCAGCCACCCCAGCAGCCCTCAGCAGCCCCAGCCGTCCCAGCAGCCCCAGCCGCTCCAGCAGCCCGAGCCATCCCCAGCAGCCCCAGCCGTCCTAGCAGCCCCAGCCACCCCAGCAGCCCCTCCCTCCCCAGCCACCCCAGCCATCCCAGCAGCCTCAGCCACCCCAGAAGCCCCAGCCGCCCCAGCAGCCCTAGCCACCGCAGCAGCCCCAGTTACACCAGCAGCCCCAGCAGCCCTAGCCGCCCCAGCTCCCCAGCAGCCCCAGCCGTCCCAGCTGCCCCAGCCGTCACAGCAGCCCCAGCCGCTCCAGCAGCCTGAGCCGTCCCAGCAGCCCCAGCCGCCCCAGCCACCCCAGTCGTCGCAGTAGCCCCAGCAACTCCAGCAGCCCATGCCGTCCCAGCAGCCCCAGCCGCTCCAGCAGCCCGAGCCGTCTTAGCAGCCCCAGCCGCCCCAGCTACCCCAGTCGTCCCAGCAGCCCAAGCCACCCCAACAGCCCCAGTCGTCCCAGCAGCCCCAGCCGTCCCAGCTGCCCCAGCCGTCACAGCAGCCCCAGCCGCTCCCAGCAGCCCGAGCCGTCCCAGCAGCCCCAGCCATCCCAGCAGCCCCAGCCATCCCAGCAGCCCCAGCTGTCCCAGCGGCCCCAGCCACCCCAGCACCCCCAGCAGTCCCAGCAGCCCCAGCCGCCCCAGCAGTCCCAGCAGCCCCAGCCGTGCAGCAGCCCCAGCCGTCCCAGCAGCCCCAGCCGTCCCAGCAGCCCCAGCCGTCCCAGCAGCCCCAGCCGTCCCAGCAGCCCCAGCTCTCCCAGCCGTCCCAGCAGCCCCTATCGTCCCAGCCGTCCCAGCCGTCCCAGCGACGCCAACCATCCCAGCAGCCCCAGCCGCCCCAGCAGCCCCAGCCGTCCCAGCAGCCCCAGCCGTCCCAGCAGCCCCAGCCGTGCCAGCAGCCCCAGCCGTGCCAGCAGCCCCAGCCGTCCCAGCAGCCCCAGACGTCCCAGCAGCCCCAGATGCCCCAGCAGCCCCAGACATCCCAGCAGCCCCAGCAGCCCCAGCCGTCCCAGCAGCCCCAGCCATCCAAGCAAGCCCCAGCCGTCCCAGCAGCCCCAGCAGCCCCAGCCGTCCCAGCAGCCCCAGCAGCCCCAGCTGTCCCAGGAGCCCCAGCTGCCCCAGCAGCGCCAGCAGCCCCAGCCGTCCTAGCAGCCCCAGCCGTCCGTCCCAGCAGCCCCAGCCGTCCGTCCCAGCAGCCCCAGCCGTCCGTCCCAGCAGCCCCAGCCATCCCAGCAGTCACAGCCGCCCCAGCTGTCCCAGCCGCCCCAGCAGCCCCAGCCGTCCCAGCAGCCCCAGCCGTCCCAGCAGCCCCAGCCGTCCCAGCAGCCCCAGCCGTCCCAGCAGCCCCAGCCGTCCTAGCAGCGCCAGCCATCCCAGCAGCCCCAGCAGCCCCAGCCGTCCCAGCCGTCCCAGCAGCCCCAGCCGACCCAAGCCGACCCAGCAGCCCCAGCCGTCCCCAGCAGCCCCAGCAGCCCCAGCCGTCCCAGCAGCCCCAGCCGCCCCAGCAGCCCCAGCCGTTCCAGCAGCCCCAGCCACCCCAACAGCCCCAGCCGTCCCAGCAGCTCCAGATGTCCAAGCAGCCCCAGCCGCCCCAGCAGCCCCAGTCGCCCCAGCCGTCCCAGTAGCCCCAGCCGCCCCAGCAGCCCCAGCCATCCCAGCAGCCTCAGCTGTCCCAGCAGCCCCAGCCACCCCAGCAGCCCCAGCAGTCCCAGCAGCCCCAGCCGCCCCAGCAGTCCCAGCAGCCCCAGCCGTGCCAGCAGCCCCAGCCGTCCCAGCAGCCCCAGCCGTCCCAGCAGCCCCAGCTGTCCCAGCCGTCCCAGCCGTCCCAGCAGCCACAGCCAGCCGCAGCAGCCCCAGCAGCCCCAGCACGTCCCAGCAGCCCCAGAAGTCCCAGCAGCTCCAGCAGCCCCAGCCGTCCCAGCAGCCCCAGCAGCCCCAGCCGTCCCAGCCGCCCCAATTGTCCCAGCCGTCCCAGCAGCCCCAGCCATCCCAGCAGCCCCAGCCGTCCCAGCAGCCCCAGCCGTCCCAGCAGCCCCAGCCACCCCAGCCGTCCCAGCAGCCTCAGCCACCCCAGCCATCCCAGTAGCCCCAGCTGCCCCAGCCGCCCCAGCAGCCCATCCGCCCCAGCCGCCCCAGCAGCCCCAGCCGTCCCAGCAGCCCCAGCAGCCCCAGACAGTCCCAGCAGCCCCAGAAGTCCCAGCAGCCCCAGCCGTCCCAGCAGCCCCAGCAGCCCCAGCCGTCCCAGCCGCCCCAATTGTCCCAGTCGTCCCAGCAGCCCCAGCCGATCCCAGCAGCCCCAGCCGTCCCAGCAGCCCCAGCCGTCCCAGCAGCCCCAGACCGTCCCAGCAGCCCCAGACCTCCCAGCAGCCCCAGCCGTGCCAGCAGCCCCAGCCGTCCCAGCAGCCCCAGCCGTCCCAGCAGCCCCAGACTGTCCCAGGAGCCCCAGCCGCCCCAGCAGCCCGACATCCAGCAGGCCCAGCCGTCCCAGCAGCACCAGCCACCCCAGCAGCCCCAGCCGTCCCAGCAGCCCCAGCCGTCCCAGCAGCCCCAGCCGCCCCAGCAGCCCCAGCCGCCCCAGCAGCCCCAGCCGTCCCAGCAGCGCCCAGCCGTCCCAGCAGCCCCAGCCGTCCCAGCAGCCCCAGCCGTCCCAGCAGCCCCAGCTGTCCCAGGAGCCCCAGCCGCCCCAGCAGCCCTAGCAGGCCCAGCCGTCCTAGCAGCCCCAGCCGTCCGTCCCAGCAGCCCCAGCCATCCCAGCAGTCCCAGCCGCCCCAGCTGTCCCAGCAGCCCCAGCTGCCCCAGCCGTCCCAGCAGTCCCAGCCGTCCCAGCAGCCAGCCGCCGCAGCAGCCCCAGCAGCCCCAGCAGCCCCAGACGTCCCAGCAGCCCCAGCAGTCCCAGCAGCTCCAGCAGCCCCAGCCGTCCCAGCAGCCCCAGCAGCCCCAGCCGTCCCAGCCGCCCCAATTGTCCCAGCCGTCCCAGCAGCCCCAGCCATCCCAGCAGCTCCAGCCGTCCCAGCAGCCCCAGCTGTCCCAGCAGCCCCAGCCACCCCAGCAGCCCCAGCAGCCTCAGTCCCAGCCGTCCTAGCAGCCCCAGGCCGCCCCAGCCAGCCCCAGCCGTCCCAGCAGTCCCAGCCGCCCCAGCTGTCCCCAGCCGCCCCAGCCGTCCCAGCAGCCCCAGCAGCCCCAGCAGCCCCAGCCGTCCCAGGAGCCCCAGCCGCCCCAGCAGCCCTAGCAGGCCCAGCCGTCCCAGCAGCCCCAGCCGTGCCCAGCAGCCCCAGCCGTCCCAGCAGTCACAGCCGCCCCAGCTGTCCCAGCCGCCCCAGCAGCCCCAGCCGTCCCAGCAGCCCCAGCCGTCCTAGCAGCCAGCCATCCCAGCAGCCCCAGCCGTCCCAGCAGCCCGAGCAGCCCCAGCCGTCCCAGCAGTCCCGCAGCCCCAGCCGTCCTTCCCAGCTGCCCCAGCTGTCCCAGCAGCCCCAGCCGTCCCAGCAGCCCCAGCTGTCCCAGCAGCCCCAGCCAGCCCCAGCAGCCCCAGCAGCCCCAGCCGTCCCAGCAGCCCCAGCATCGTCCCAGCAGCCCCAGCCGTCCCAGCAGCCCCAGCCGTCCCAGCAGCCCAGCCATCCCAGCAGCCCCAGCCGTCCCAGGCGTCCCAGCAGCCCCAGCAGCCCCAGCCGTCCCAGCAGTCCCGCAAACCCAACGTCCGTCCCAGCAGCCCCAGCCGTCCCAGCAGCCCCAGCCGTCCCAGCAGCCCCAGCTGTCCCAGGAGCCCCAGCCGCCCCAGCAGCCCTAGCAGGCCCAGCCGTCCCAGCAGCCCCAGCCGTCCCAAGCAGCCCCAGCCGTCTGTCCCAGCAGCCCCAGCCGTCCCAGCAGTCCCTGCAGCCACCAGCCGTCCGTCCCAGCAGCGCCAGCCGCCCCAGCAGCCCCAGCCGTCCCAGCAGCCCCAGCTGTCCCAGCAGTCCCAGCCGCCCCAGCCGCCCCAGCCGCCCCAGCCGTCGCAGCTGCCCCAGCAGCCCCAGCCGTCCCAGCAGCCCCAGCCGTCCTAGCAGCGCCAGCCATCCCAGCAGCCCCAGCCGTCCCAGCCGTCCCAGCAGCCCCAGCAGCCCCAGCCGTCCCAGCAGTCCTCTGCAGCCCCAGCCGTCCGTCCCAGCAGCCCCAGCCGTCCCAGCAGCCCCAGCCACCCGAGCAGCCCCAGCTGTCCCAGGAGCCCCAGCCGCCCCAGCAGCCCTAGCAGGCCCAGCCGTCCAAGCAGCCCCAGCCGTCCGTCCCAGCAGCCCCAGCCGTCCCAGCCGCCCCAGCCCGCCCTAGCAGCGCCAGCCATCCCAGCAGCCCCAGCCGTCCCAGCCGTCCCAGCCGTCCCAGCAGCCCCAGCCGTCCCAGCAGTCCCTGCAGACCCCAACCGTCCGTCCCAGCAGCCCCAGCCGTCCCAGCAGTCACAGCTGCCCCAGCTGTCCCAGCAGCCCCAGCCGTCCCAGCAGCCCCAGCCGTCCTAGCAGCGCCAGCCATCCCAGCAGCCCCAGCCGTCCCAGCCGTCCCAGCCGCCCCAGCAACTCCAGCAGCCCACGCCGTCCCAGCAGCCCCAGCCGCTCCAGCAGCCCGAGCCGTCTTAGCAGCCCCAGCCGCCCCAGCTACCCCAGTCGTCCCAGTAGCCCAAGCCACCCCAACAGCCCCAGTCGTCCCAGCAGCCCCAGCCGCTCCAGCAGCCCGAGCCATCCCAGCAGCCCCCGCCGTCCCAGCAGCCCCAGCCACCCGAGCAGCCCGTCCCGCCCCAGCCACCCCAGCCGTCCCAGCAGCCTTTCAGCCACCCCAGAAGCCCCAGCCACTCCAGCAGCCCCTAGGGAGCCCCAGCCGCCCCAGCAGCCCTAGCCGCCCCAGCCGTCCCAGCAGCCCCAACCACCGCAGCAGCCCCTGCCGCCCCAGCCGTGCCAGCAGCCTCAGCCACCCCAGCCGCCCCAGCAGCCCCAGCCATCCCAGCAGCCCCAGCCACCCCAGCCATCCCAGTAGCTCCCAGCTACCAAAGCAGCCCCAGCCGTCCCAGCAGCTCCCAGCCGCTCCAGCAGCCCCTGTCACTCCCAGCAGCCCCAGCCACCCCCAGCAGCCCCAGCCACCCCAGCCATCCCAGCCATCCCAGCCATCCCAGTAGCCCCAGCCACCCCAGCAGCCCCAGCCGTCCAGCAGTCCCAGCCGCCCCCAGCAGCCCCAGGCGCCCCAGCCACCCCAGCCGTCCCAACAGACCCAGCCACCCCAGCCGCCCCAGACTGTCACAGCCGTCCCAGCAGCCCCAGCCACCGCAGCCGTCGCTGTAGCTCCCAGCCGCTCAAGCAGCCCAAGCAGCCCCAGCCATCCCATGCAGCCCCAGCCGCCCCAGCCGTCCCAGTAGCCCCAGCCACCCCAGCAGCCCCAGCCGTCCCAGCAGCCCCAGCCGTCCCAGCAGGCCTCGCAGCCGCTCCCGCAGCAGCCGGAGCCATCCCAGCCCCAGCTGTCCTAGCAGCCTCAGCCACCCCAGCAGCTTCTCCTGCCCCAGCCACCCTGCCGTCCCAGCAGCCCCCAGGCCACCTCAGAGCTCCAGCCGCCCAGCAGCCCCAGCCGCCCCAGCCCCAGTTGCCACCAGCAGCCCCAGCAGCTCCCAGGCCACCCCAGCTTCCCAGCAGCCCCAGCTGTCCCAGCTGCCCAGCCGCTCACAGCAGCCCCGAGCTGTTCCAGCAGCCTGAGCTGTCCCAGCTGCCCCAGCCGCCCCAGCCGCCCCAGCCGCCCCAGCTGTCCCAGCAGCCCCAGCACCCGGCAGCCCATGCCGTCCCAGCAGCCCCAGCCGCCTCAGCAGCCCGAGCCGGCCCTGCAGCCCCAGCCGCCCCAGCTGCCCCAGCCGCCCAGAGCAGCCTGCCACCTCAACAGCCCCAGCCGTCCCAGCAGCCCAGCCACCCCAGCTGCCCCAGCTGTCAAAGCAGCCCCAGCCGCTCCAGCAGCCTGAGCCGCCCCAGCAGCCCCAGCCGCCCAGCCATCCCAGTAGCCCCAGCTGCCAAAGCAGCCCCAGCCGTCCCAGCAGCTCCCAGCCGCTCCAGCAGCCCCTGTCACCCCAGCAGCCAGCCACCCCAGCAGCCCCAGCCACCCCAGTTATCCCAGCCATCCCAGTAGCCCCAGCCACCCCAGCAGCCCCAGCCGTCCCAGCAGTCCAGCTGCCCAGCCGCCCAGCAGCCCCAGGCGCCCCAGCCACCCCAGCCGTCCCAATAGCACCCAGCCACCCCAGCTGCCCCATACGTCAGCAGCCGTCCCAGCAGCCCCAGCAGCCCCAGCCACCCCAGCCGTCGCAGTAGCCCCAGCCGCTCAAGCAGCCAAAGCAGCCCCAGCCATCCCAGCAGCCCCAGCCGCCCCAGCCGTCCCAGTAGCCCCAGCCACCCCAGCAGCCCCAGCCGTCCCAGCAGCCCCAGCCGTCCCAGCAGCCCAAGCCCCAGCCACCCCAGCCATCCCAGCAGCCCCAGCCATCCCAGTAGCCCCAGCTACCCCAACAGCCCCAGCCGTCCCAGCAGCTCCAGACGTCCAAGCAGCCCCAGCCATCCCAGCAGCCCCAGCCATCCCAGCAGCCCCAGCTGTCCCAGCGGCCCCAGCAGCCCCAGCAGTCCCAGCCGCCCCAGCCGTCCCAGCAGCCCCAGCCGTCCGCCAGCAGCCCCAGCCGTCCCAGCAGCCCCAGCCGTCCCAGCAGCCCCAGCCGTCCCAGCAGCCCCAGCCGCCCCAGCAGCCCCAGCTCCCAGCCGTCCCAGCCGTCCCAGCAGCCCCAACCGTCCCAGCTGTCCCAGCCGTCCCAGCGACCCCAGCCATCCCAGCAGCCCCAGCCGTCCCAGCAGCCCCAGCCGTCCCAGCAGCCCCAGCCACCCCAGCCGTCCCAGCAGCCCCAGACTGTCCCAGCAGCCCCAGACCGCCCCAGCAGCCCCAGACATCCCAGCAGCCCCAGCAGCCCCAGCCGTCCCAGCAGCCCCAGCCATCCAAGCAGCCCCAGCCGTCCCAGCAGCCCCAGCCGTCCCAGCAGCCCCAGCCGTCCTAGCAGCCCCAGCAGTCCCAGGAGCCCCAGCTGCCCCAGCAGCGCCAGCAGCCCCAGCCGTCCTAGCAGCCCCAGCCGTCCGTCCCAGCAGCCCCAGCCGTCCCAGCAGTCACAGCCGCCCCAGCTGTCCCAGCCGCCCCAGCCGTCCCAGCAGCCCCAGCCGTCCCAGCAGCCCCAGCCGTCCCAGCAGCCCCAGCAGTCCCAGCAGCGCCAGCCATCCCAGCAGCCCCAGCAGCCCCAGCCGTCCCAGCAGCCCCCAGCCGACCCAGCAGCCCCAGCCGTCCTAGCAGCCCCAGCCACCCCAGCAGCCCCAGCCGTTCCAGCAGCCCCAGCCACCCCAACAGCCCCAGCCGTCCCAGCAGCTCCAGATGTCCAAGCAGCCCCCAGCCGCCCCAGCAGCCCCAGTCGCCCCAGCCGTCCCAGTAGCCCCAGCCGCCCCAGCAGCCCCAGCCATCCCAGCAGCCTCAGCTGTCCCAGCAGCCCCAGCCACCCCAGCAGCCCCAGCAGTCCCAGCAGCACCAGCCGCCCCAGCAGTCCCAGCAGCCCCAGCCGTGCCAGCAGCCCCAGCCGTCCCAGCAGCCCCCAGCCGTCCCAGCAGCCCCAGCTGTCCCAGCCGTCCCAGCCGTCCCAGCAGCCACAGCCGCCGCAGCAGCCCCAGCAGCCCCAGACAGCCCCAGCAGCCCCAGAAGTCCCAGCAGCTCCAGCAGCCCCAGCCGTCCCAGCAGCCCCAGCAGCCCCAGCCGTCCTAGCCGCCCCAATTGTCCCAGCCGTCCCAGCAGCCCCAGCCATCCCAGCAGCCCCAGCCGTCCGAGCAGCCCCAGCCGTCTTAGCAGCCCCAGCCACCCCAGCCGTCCCAGCAGCCTCAGCATTCCCAGTAGCCCCAGCTGCCCCAGCTGCCCCAGCAGCCCATCCGCCCCAGCCGCCCCAGCCGTCCCAGCAGCCCCAGCAGCCCTAGCAGCCCCAGACATCCCAGCAGCCCCAGAAGTCCCAGCAGCCCCAGCCGTCCCAGCAGACCCAGCAGCCCCAGCCGTCCCAGCAGCCCCAATCGTCCCAGCTGTCCCAGCAGCCCCAGCCATCCCAGCAGCCCCAGCCGTGCCAGCAGCCCCAGCCGGCCCCAGCAGCCCCAGACGTCCCAGCAGCCCCAGACTTCCCAGCAGCCCCAGCCATCCAAGCAGCCCCAGCCGTCCCAGCAGCCCCAGCCGTCCCAGCAGCCCCAGCTGTCCCAGGAGCCCCAGCCGCCCCAGCAGCCCTAGCAGGCCCAGCCGTCCCAGCAGTCACAGCCACCCCAGCTGTCTCAGCCGCCCCAGCAGCCCCAGCCGTCCCAGCAGCCCCAGCCGTCCCAGCAGTCCCAGCCGTCCCAGCAGCCCCAGCTGTCCCAGCAGCGCCCAGCCATCCCAGCAGCCCCAGCCGTCCCAGCAGCCCCAGCCGTCCCAGCAGCCCCAGCTGTCCCAGGAGCCCCAGCCGCCCCAGCAGCTCCAGCAGGCCCAGCCGTCCCAGCAGCCCCAGCCGTCCATCCCAGCAGCCCCAGCCGTCCCAGCAGTCCCAGCCGCCCCAGCCGTCCCAGCCGCCCCAGCCGTCCCAGCAGCCCCAGCTGTCCCAGGAGCCCCAGCCGCCCCAGCAGCCCTAGCAGCCCCAGCCGTCCCAGCAGCCACCAGGCCGCCCCAGCTGTCCCAGCCAGCGCCAGCAGCCCCAGCCGTCCCAGCAGCCCCAGCCGTCCCAGCAGCCCCAGCCGTCCTAGCAGCCGCCAGCCGTCCCAGCAGGCCCAGCCGTCCCAGCAGCCCCAGCTGTCCCAGGAGCCCCAGCCGCCCCAGCAGCCCCAGCAGCTCCAGCCGTCCCAGCAGCCCCAGCCGTCCGTCCCCAGCAGCCCCAGCCGTCCCAGCAGTCCCAGCCGCCCCAGCTGTCCCAGCCGCCCCAGCCGTCCCAGCAGCCCCAGCCGTCCCAGCAGCCCCAGCTGCCCCAGACCCCAGCCGCTCAAGCAGGCCCAGCCGTCCAAGCAGCCCCAGCCGTGCGGCCCCAGCAGCCCCAGCCGTCCCAGCAGTCACAGCCGCCCCAGCTGTCCCAGCCGCCCCAGCAGCCCCAGCCGTCCCAGCAGCCCCCAGCCGTCCTAGCAGCGCCAGCCATCCCAGCAGCCCCAGCCGTCCCAGCACGTCCCAGCAGCCCAGCCCCAGCCGTCCCAGCAGTCCCTGCAGCCCCAGCCGTCCTTCCCAGCTGCCCCAGCCGTCCCAGCAGCCCCAGCCGTCCCAGCAGCCCCAGCTGTCCCAGGAGCCCCAGCCGCCCCAGCAGCCCAGCAGCCAGCCCCAGCAGCCCCAGACCGTCCCAGCAGCCCCAGCCGTCCCAGCAGCCCCAGTCAGCCCCAGCCGTCCCAGCAGCCCCAGCCGCCCCAGCCGTCCCAGCCGCCCCAGCAGCCCCAGCCGTCCCAGCAGCCCCAGCCGTCCCAGCAGCCCAGCCGTCCCAGCAGCCCCAGCCGTCCCAGCAGCCCCAGCTGTCCCAGCCCCAGCCGCCCCAGCAGCCCTAGCCGTCCCAGCCGCCCCAGCAGCCCCAGCCGTCCCAGCAGCCCCAGCCGCCTGTCCCAGCAGCCCCAGCCGTCCCAGCAGCCCCAGCAGCCCCAGCCGTCCCAGAGTCCCAGCAGTCCCAGCCGTCCCAGCAGCCCCAGCCGCCCCAGCAGCCCCAGCTGTCCCAGCAGCCCCAGCTCGTCCCAGCCGTCCCAGCAGCCCCATGCCATCCCAGCAGCCCCAGCCGTCCCAGCAGCCCCAGCCGTCCCAGCAGCCGCCAGCCATCCCAGGGGCAGCCCCAGCCGCCCCAGGCCGTCCCAGCAGCCCCAGCTCCGCCACAGCCCCAGCCGTCCCAGCAGTCCCTGCAGCCCCAGCCGTCCGTCCCAGCAGCCCCAGCCGTCCCAGCAGCCCCAGCCGTCCCAGCAGCCCCAGCCGTCCCAGGAGCCCCAGCCGCCCCAGCAGCCCTCAGCAGGCCCAGCCGTCCAAGCAGCCCCAGCTGTCCCAGCAGCCCAGCAGCCGTCCCAGCCGCCCCAGCCCGCCTAGCAGCGCCAGCGCCGTCCCAGCAGCCCCAGCCGTCCGTCCCAGCCGCTCCCAGCCGTCCCAGCAGCCCCAGCCGTCCCAGCAGTCCCTGCAAACCCAACCGTCCGCCCCAGCAGCCCCAGGCCGTCCTCAGCAGTCATAGCCGCCCCAGCTGTCCCAGCAGCCCCAGCCGTCCCAGCAGCCCCAGCCGCCCCAGCAGCGCCAGCCATCCCAGCAGGCCCCAGCCGCCCCAGCCGCCCCAGCCCCAGCAACTCCAGCAGCCCCATGCCGCCCCAGCAGCCCCAGC
>JAZHYW010068650.1:0-35014 GCA_037355805.1 Ixodes ricinus
TGAATTTTTTTATCAACATCGCTATCTAAATAGATTATTCTTTCTATATCGAATGAAGTGTTGATATTTGCTTCTGTTTTAAGTAAATGATTATTATGTTTCAAATTAAATACTACTGCCGGCCAAGCTGTCCAAGTCAATCCGATTTGAGTCAAGCGCCAAAGCTATCGAGTACCTGGTTGTTAGTGACTACTTGGTTCTTAGTGGCGACATCAACAAAAGTTTGCACTCATACAAAATAATGCGTTCTATCTATTATAGTGTTAGATACAACGAAACTCTGACAACATTACTCTGAATATAAAAGTATTAAATGTGTTTGTTGACGCAAACGTCTCCCCACGCATGAATGATTAAATATTTATTTAACGAGCATCAGGTGCAGATTTTAGGGCACCCTACAAAAATTCGAATGACCGGTTAGCAACCGGGAAGTTCAGTCAGGAAAATGTTAATAAATAAATTAAGAAACCGCCCACGAGAGTTGACGCGAAGTAGAAAAGGTTAAACACATAAATCATTTCAATTACGTCAAGGCCCTGCCGATATTACACTTTGAGCTACGACGAACACAACTGCAATTGCGCTTTTGATGACGTCAATCGCGTTTCTTGAAATATCTGATATTTCGCTATGTGTTCACAAATAATTATCCTGTTTTTACACGAATTTAGGAACAAGTAGTCCTAGCGTTTGTTAAAAGAGAAAACTTGCTGGAAATATTTTGCTATATTAACTTAACGCGTTCAAAAATATTAGTTAATATAAGGGCTGTGCACAAGAAGATTCGCCAGATAAAATTGAATAAATGCACACTGAAACTATTATATAAACATGTTTTAATCTTTAATGCGTCCGATATAAGGGGCGGCACACAAAAGGTTCAACAAGTAATATTAAATATGTGCTCGCTCAAACTATTATGTAAACTTTTTTGTAGTCTTAATTTAACGTGCCCAGAAACATATTATGATATAAGGGTGGATATAAAAAGATTCACATAGTAAAATTGAATTCATACGCAGTAATATTCATAAAATTATTTTGGAATATTTATTTAACGGGTCCACAAACATAGGAAGTTTAAAGGGTGTAGAGTACACCAAGCTTCACCAAGTAAAGTACAAATAAATAAATGAGAACAAATTCTTTAATCGGCAATTGAGAGTGAGGTAGACCCTTGATATGTTGCAGCTGGCAATTTTAACAATTGCTTTTCTTTTCTTAAGATATTTTAGATTTGTTTGGTGTGAATAACTATTAATTCGCTTGTTCTTGGCTGTGATTTAAATGTAAATATTTGTGAGAACTCGCCTGTTTAGTCAGCGACTTCATGACACTCATAGTAGTAGCCGCTACTCCTGATTTCGTTTCCCGCTAGAATTACCCACTCTACAGTCAGCTGCCATTTGTGTTTTCATTACAAATACAAACACTGTTGTTGTAAGGGCAGGTACGATAAGTAGTGGCATGAGCGACCATTTACTTATATTTTTATGTCTTAAAACTCGACCAATCATCCAGCGTCGGTAGTAAACATTTCACTTGTCAACCTGTGACCGAGCGCGGAGCATCGTATTTTTGAAACAGTGCGTGAACTGCGCATGTGACGAGTTCATAAGTTCGTTTAAGTATATTTATATTGCGTCTTTTTCGTATAAGACGGTCATGGTCAAAAAGCGAATAAGGAAAGCTACGCCAAATATTTTAGCAATGATATGGGAAAACAATCGCTTGTTTCAGACCTATAACTCTCGTCTAGAGATGACCGCAATATTACTGGCTTCAATAAATATCGTACTCAACTTACATTTACCCTTAAAAATGTTGGAGCTCCAATCCACGCTGTGAAGGCGGTTGGACAGCGAAGCTGTGGTATTACCTTCAACGACTGCCCACTGCACTGCAGACCCTTTTTATAGCAAATTCCACCAAGGTGGTGCTCCAGCCTTTGACGTCCCAGATAACCTCCGGTAGTTTAAACGTTTAACCACCTACTGGCCAGCTGAACGCCAAAAGAACAAAGGAGCGCGAGATCTGCTTCGAGTATTCTTGCAAACCATCTTGCCTCCTTCAAGATGTGATATTGTACAGCCGAAGGCCCTCGTTAAATCTCCAACTTTGTTGTCATGTAAAATTTATGCTTTCTAGCACTGGTGACATAAACAAGCTCAACAGGCTTTCAAAGACGGTACGACCGGAGGTTGCTTGGGACGCAAACGGCAGTTCATGCTTGTAGACAGCAAAAGGGTCTATAGACCCTTTTATGGCAAACGACACAAGGTGGTGTTCCAGTCTTTGACGTCCCATAGAACTTCCGGTTTATAAAAAGAATTAACAAAGCCCGCATTAACACCGCTGCTTGTAATATAGATGAAACGTTTAGCCACCAATTCTCCAGGTGAGTGCCAAAAGAAGGAAGGAGTGCGAGACCTGTTAAAATGTTTTAATATTCCTGTAAAACAACTTGCCTCCTCCAAGATATAATATTGTACAGCCGAAGGCCTGTTGTATTTTGTGTGAGTGATTCGTGTTGCGCGAGCTTTCGTACTGCAAGAAAAGGAAGAGAAAGAGGTTTTGCTCGAAACGACGGAGCGCGCTTGTGTCTTTCTTCCTTGAGGTGTCAGTATTAATTCCATCACATAACATTTGGTGCCGAAACCCGGGAATTAACTACAACCAGGACATGCCGCACCCAAGCCAGGAAAGTATCGAACGCCTCAAGAGAAAAAGGACAAGCCTGCGAGCCGCCACAACGAGAGTGATCAACGAGATCGGCGCCCTGCTGACCTCGGATCCGACTGAAATAGGTGAGCTGGAAGAAAAGCTTGACATTCTTCTCCTAAAAGAAGCCTCCCTAAAAGAGCTCGACAGAGAAATAGAGCCATCGGTCGAAGATGAAGCTCTAGAAGAGGAAGTGAGTGGCGCTGAAGGGTATGCTGAACGCATCAGCGTAGCCAAAACACGAGTGAAGCGGAAGATCAAGGAACACGAAACGAGGAGCAATACAGCGTCCGGTTCTTTGACACACGGCAGCGACTCAAGACAGCCTTCATTTAACAACGCCCTGACAACAGTAAGGCTACCGAAATTGGAGATCGCTAAATTCGGAGGAGACATTCGATTATGGCCCGGCTTCTGGGGCCAATTCAACGCAACGATCCATCAGAACGAGTCCCTCTCCGACATTGACAAATTCAAGTACCTGAAAAGCTACCTCATTGGTAGGGCTGACGTCGCGATCGAGGGACTCCAATTGACAACCGAAAACTACCAGGTTGCCCTCGACCTTCTTACACAAAGATTCGGACAAAAGGACCTAATTGTCGAAGACCACATGTCGAGGTTGTTGGCTGTTAGAGCGGTTCACGACTCCAGGAACGTCGAGAGACTCAGGACGCTGTATGACCAAATCGAAACGGGTGTCCGCAGCCTTGAGGCCCTCGGGGTCGAAGAGAAAACATATGGAGTGCTGCTCCTAACGGTTTTACGTAAAGCGATACCAGCCGATATTGGGCTGGAGTACAGCCGGAAGGTAAACGCGCAGTCAGTAAACCGAGAGAACGAGTTGCGAGGGTTCTTGAGTTTTTTGAAAGGTGAGGTGGAGTGCCGCGAAAGGATGCAACCGGTAACTGAGGGAACGGTTCGCCGGCGGAGCGACAGCGACAGCGCAGAGGGACCCAGAGTTGCATCGGCGGCGGCGCTTACCACAACAACCGAGGCAGACAATAGATGCGTGTTTTGTCGCACGGACGATCACGGCCCGGACAGCTGTGTTTCTGGGTTGTCACTGGAAGACCGAAAAGCCGTCCTGCAGCGAGAAAACCGCTGTTTCCGTTGCACTAAAAGAGGGCACTTGTCACGAGTATGCAGGGGCGCCAGATGGCTGAGATGTGCGCGGTGTGGCGGACGACACGTCACCGCCATGTGCAATCCCAACGTGACAAGACGCGGTACGCAAGCGGAAAGGGACGCAGCGATCACAGCGGTGAAGGAGGTAGCGGGAGGAGAGGTTTTGCAGTCATCACTCGGAATCCAAGACAAAACAACCGGACGAAGCAAGAACCAGGTGCTACTGCAGACAGCACGTGTGTGGGCCGAAGGTCTTCAGGGGCGCACGCTCCTCAGACTCCTGCTGGATGGTGGCAGTCAGCGTACGTTTGTTCGACGAGACATATCAGAGAGGCTGCATCTCAGGATACTGGGCGAGGAGGACCTCAGAATTTTTACCTTCGGTGGGAACGCAACGACAAATCCAACGAAGTGCCGCCGGGTGGAACTTTGGCTACGGAGTCGGTTCGACAGGAAAGAAGTCCGGGTGGAGGCTCTCGAGGTGCCCTACATTTGCGCTAGCCTCATGATGGCCCCCTCGGAGGTCGTGGTGACACAGATGAAGATGGAGGGCATGAACATCGCGGACGTCACACCTGACAATGCCGTCGAGGACGGAATCGGGCTTCTGATCGGGGCCGATCATTACTGGGATGTAGTCACCGGAAGCGTGAGGCGCCTGAGCCCCAAATTGATGGCAGTGGACACGGTGTTTGGATGGACTCTGCAGGGCCAGTTCGGAACAACCAAGTCTACGGCAATCTATTCGTCGGCCACGAACGTGATGAGGGTTACCGTGAGAGGAGGAGATGGTGTAGTCTACCAAGGGCGTCTGCCGGAGTCGCTGCGCGATGACCCAGTCTTACGGCGGAGGCGCCGACGAGGGGCCCGCCGACGGCCCCGTCAAGGGGTCCTACCCGCCCTACCTGCCCGAGCTGCCCGAGCTCTGGGTGATCATCGACGAAGCCAGCGGCGTCGCGCAGCAGGGCGAAGTGGACGACGGTGTCTCCCTGCTCAGGCAGTACACGAGGGCCCTCCCGGCCCACAGGAAATCCACACAGAGGCTTCCGTCAACGTTGAAGCAGACACCCGGCGACCGGGTCTTCGACCACGACGAAGTGAACGAGGTCGACATCATTATCGAGAAGCGCCTGGAACAGGAGACGGTCGACAACGATCGCGCCTTCAGCCGTCGCCTGGACGGGGCCCACAAGAAGCGCTTCGCCGAGAAGCAAAACGCCAAGTCTTCGTACCAGGAAACGGCGCCGGGCCCAGGAGAGACGAGGACTCTGCGGCGACTGAAGACCGCCGGCCTAGGCACATCTGGAGGACGTGCCGAATCAAGGAGACGTTCATGGGAAGGGATGGCAGGGTGCGTTCCTGCAGAGTTTTGTTACCCGGGGAGCAGAATTCAAGCGACCCGTACAGTTGTTCCCTTAGAATTGTGTAATTAATGAGCTTCATCAGCTCATCCGGGGGAGATTGTTGTATTTTGTGTGAGTGATTCGTGTTGCGCGAGCTTTCGTACTGCAAGAAAAGGAAGAGAAAGAGGTTTTGCTCGAAACGACGGAGCGCGCTTGTGTCTTTCTTCCTTGAGGTGTCAGTATTAATTCCATCACATAACAAGGCCCTCGTTAAATCTCCAACTTTGTTCTCAGCTAACATTTGTGGTTTCTAGCAATGGTGACATAAGCAAGCTCAACAGGCTTGCAAAGACGGTGCGTCCGGAGGTCTCTTGGGACGCAAGCGGCAGTTCATGTTTGTAAACAGCAAGAGGGTCTATACACGAACTCATCTCTGTGACGTCACGGCGCGGTGGGGGCGCGTCAGTCGCACTTCCGGTCTGGGGCTGTGGGCAGAAGTCCCCATGCCAGACGTGTATTCCTGCGTTGTTTTGAAAGGAACCAGACAAAAACCTGCCTTCTCGTCAAAACGCCGCGACTGAGGCCGTACCAAAAGTGTCGAGAAAGGTTTGAAGGTCAGTTTTCACGTGCTCGGTTCGTCCGAGAATCTGGACATGTGCCGTGAGAAGGGAAAAGCAGACGCCGTCGGACAACGATTGCTTGGGCGGGAAGCACTTTGGGTTGAATTCACGGATACTTGTGGTCATCAGATTTATTTGTTTTGTTCCAAAATGAACGCCAGAAAACCGTCAAGTTGTGCGGACCACCTACGGGCTACGTTCAGTGCGTCTGCAAGCTCAAACGGCCGCCTGATTGTTCGAACTGTCGTCTGCTCTTTCAAACGTTTCTGCTTGTCGTCTGCTCTCCCTAGACGACGCCCGGTCCTTGCGATAAGAAGTAAGTACAGGCCTCAAGAGACTTAAATTTGAAGGTTGGTAAGCAGGCTCGATGTAAACAGTAGATACAAGGAGATGTTGATCATTGATACCAGTGACCATCACCTACTTGTTATGCCTAATTCAGTTGGTCCGATTCTGCTTGCGATTTTCAGTATCGACGTCGACCATCTCAGCTACGGTTCACGCTTTTGCAGCCCGAGCGGCGTCGCGACTGAAAGTTCCGAGCGAAATCTCATCATGTGAATCAGGCTTTAGCGTACATTCTGCGGCGTCCACGCGGAATCAATCGCCACATGTCACATTATTCACGCGAAGTTTTTGCGGTGTAACGAGCCTCGGTAATTTCGCTGACGCCGCTCAAAATAGTCAGACATCGCCAGGAAGACGTAGAACCAACAATTCGAACGCGAAAAAGGGCAGGGGGACTCACACTGACGCCGACAACATCGCATTTCAATGATGTGTTTATGGGCGACGGCGGGCTTCATGCCCACTCCCCTATCGCGCATGCGTGGCGCCGGTGGCGTCCAGCAGAAGGGTGCTCCGGTTTGTTCGCAAACATGAGTTGCGCTGTATACCAAATGATTGACGAAAGAAAAGTAAATGCACTGTGCCAATACTTTTTTATAAATAAAAGGCTGGTGCCGTCCTCCCCACGTCGCAAGCTAAGGTCACCCCGGGCATCTTGCGCAACAGCAATCTTTAACGTGAAACGTAGGCGGTGAACGCTACGTTCTTCGGACTGTTACCAGGAGAGCCATATCATCAATTATCTAGTTCGGATGCTTGTTTCTGTGCGTGTTTTTATTGAAACGAATCGCTGTCCTGCATGTTGTACGCATGATATGCAGTTTTAGCTTCAACAGCTGAAGGTTTTTTTTCGTGAAGACGACGATACAAAAAAATCCAGATATCCGACCTGGGAGTCATATACAACTTCGCTGTAAAAGGTAACATCAAATTATTACAAATGTCTTTTTAATCACACGCACAAGAAGCGCCCCGGCATTGTAAGGCAGTCCCTAAACAAAGTTCTTCAACGCACCAATCCAAAGAAATCAATAGATACGATTTCATTATCAGTTGACAGATTGTGAGGAATACCGGTTTTTCAGTTTTTTAACCACCACTTCACCAACGTACTTTCCAGTGCTCACAATGAGTGTGCTTCCTAATTTTTGGTGAGTCGAAAAAACGAATCTGCTTTTCTGGCCCCTACGGACGAATCGGAAGTGTTGCATGTATTCATAGGACTTCGTAATAGCACAAGTTACAACACTTATGCCATACAAAAGAGAAGCTCGTTAAATTTGTGATTGCTATCATTGCCCGAATGTTAGTAAGCATATTTAACCTTGCCTTGTCAAATGGAAAGTTCCCAAATACCATAAAACACTCAAACGTTTCCATTTTAGATAAGGGCGGTGAAAAAATGTAGTCACAAATTATAGACCAATATATGCACTAACCATATATTCTGTAGGGCTAGAAAAATTATTTTGCGTCGTTTAGACGACTTATTTTTCTTAACCCTCTATGGACAGCAACCAGAACGAAGAGGATATATGATATAATTTTTGTGCTATTGTTTAGGTTATGGGCTTCCATAAATATAAAAAAATATTGTAGTTGTAAATTCCTTCAGAGAAACAATATTTGGAAATGTTACCAATTCGTCACATCAGGCATGCAACAAACTCTTTATTTCTTAACACTCGAAATTATTTCCAACTGTATTTTCAGTTGTAATCTGCGTGAACTCTACTTCGCATGTAGTCTAGTTGAAAGCTTCCACCAGGTGCGTCACAATGTTTTAGTCGATGCATATTATCAACTTCTGTCTACTTGGTGTGAAAAGTAAGAAAACAATTCTTGTGCTTGTCCAGGCACAGATGGACGTCACACTTCTGGCATACAACTACCGGGCTTCCCTTGCATTTAGGCATCTTGCAGCGACCTCTTCTTTCGGACACCAGTGGCCAATGTCCCATTTCATCCTTCCGGACTGCCTCTTGGGGATTGGCTTCGAAGCATGTCCCACCTTCTTTTTTTCTCCCAGGCTGCATCCACCGAACCTGAGCTACGGCCTCTTTTTTGCTGGCTGATTTTCCTTGCTTGCAGAGAGCTTCTGCCACGGACATTTTGAAATCAAGAAGAGGCTGTTGACTTCTTTGGGGGACAAGAAACTGGTCACAGTCGCGTCTATAAAGCAGCCAGGCTGTGACTGTTGCCAGGTCCACGAAGTGGAAGAAGAGCCTCAAGTAATACTTCTTCGAGCGGAGAGAAATGCGGTACAGTGCGATAAGAGAATCCAGCAAGTCAACGCCGCCCATAAATTTGTTGTACGCCATCACCATGGAAGGGCATTCCACGTCAACTTCTTTCTTTGTCTTCTTGTCCCATCGCTTCAGCGTTGAAACAGGCTCTGCTGATGCAAATGATGACACCAACACGACAGGCCGGTTATCGTGCCACTTCACGACCCGAAGTTGTTGGCCATCGACCTCACACTCTCTTTCCACAAATGAACCTCTGCCACGTTCCTTCATGTCTTTGTCCGTCGGAAGTGGGCAGCCTTGCAGTCGGTTTGGGCGCACTGTGCCCAGGCAATAAATATCCCTTTTTCCAAGCTCTCCAATGAGCTGCAGCGAGGTAAACCAGTTGTCAAAATAAAGCAGGTGATGTTTCCCTGCTGGTATGACGTCTGATAAGTGGAGCACGATGTTTGAGCTCGCACCAAGATCCGGATGGCCTTCCGCCTTTTCAATCTTCCCGGTATACACTTCAAAATTATGAACGATACCCTTCACATCGCTTAGGACAAACAACTTGTAACCCCATTTATGCGGCTTGCTTGGCAGGTATTGCTTCAAGCTTGAAACACCCTTGAAGGGAACCATCTGTTCGTCTAGCGAAAGCATGTGGTCCATGGGGATCCTGGCGAAACTCTCCTTCAGAAGGTCGATAACAGGCCTCACCTTGAAGAGCTTGTCTTCTGAAGGACACAGCGAGTTGTCGTTGAAGTGTAGGCTGGACTTGATCTGCTCCCAGCGATCTCTGCTCATGACACCAGATACCTGTGGCACATTCACCGAAGCTGACCAATAAAGTCGCGAGCGGGGTAGTACAATGATGGACATGTACATGCACGTTCCAAGGAACTGCTCTAGCTCCGGCTGAAAAATGCTTACTGGCTTAGTAGGATTTTTCTGCACCGCATACAGGTTCGACTGGTCAACTATTTGCTGAAGCAGGTCATCGTTGAAAAAGTCACGGAAGTAGTCTATCGGCTCCTTGATCGATGTTGCTGAGGGTAAAGAGCCTTGCCAGTCTGGAGCATCCCGTCGGCTATTGCCTGTGACCACCTTCCACAGTTGTCGACGTGGTTTTTGGGCTCTTTCGACTGGTACGTCCGAGTCCTCGTCATCCGAAGAAGTTGCGGGTTCTGGAAAAAAACATTACACTGGTACCTCAAGTGGCAAACACGAAGAGCAGTTTCATTCTTGTCTTATTCTTGTTTTACTATGAGTGGCTAGAGTAGAATCAATTTAGATGAAAGATACAAACATTCGCACATGCTACATGCATTGTTTTATGTGAGTAAAAGGGCTGAAAAATCGTGGAAGGACAAACCTTCTTCACTTTCGCTTGAAACTTCCTTTCCCGGAATATAGTCAGCATCGTCGTCAGAATCATCAAGGAACTCGTCGTCACTGTCACCTCCAGCCGGACGAGCGAGACAATCCCTGTCCTTCCTACGACTCCCGTAAAATGATCCTGTATCCATGCTAGGGTAGAAAAAAAAATTCTCCCATGACTGCCTGAGTTGACGAATTCGTTACGTTTCGAAAACGTGACACTAGACCGAAACTAATGCATCTATAGGGTCATTAAACATGTCATAGAAACCCTGAGGAGTTAGATTGGATCTCCAAACAAACTAGTAGCCCACGAATGACTCTTCAATAAGATATACACCGAGAAACTTACCTGATCTCGGACAGCGGAACTGATGAACGCGCGCCAAAAGTGTTGTTGTCCTTGAGATTGAAAGAGACGTCAACAGATGGCGCTACTCGTATGCGCCGTCGGCTGAAGCGTTACGGAAACGATGCGCTCGTCGCTTCTCGCGTATTTCTCCCTCCGCTTCAGAAATCGCCTCATATTTGAAGCGTTACGAATTCGTCGCACTTGTCCATAGAGGGTTAAACATTCAGTGTTAACTGACTTCGAGTTTGGTTTCCGCATCAGAAAGTCTACAGAATACGCTTCGTATCTCAAGAGGAAATAATAATAAGAAACACAAAGAAACTACAGGGGACTTTTTATGGATTTTAGCGAAGCTTTCGATTTTCTTGACCATACAACGCTGATTGATAAACATTCCCCTTATGGTTTACTGGGCAAGTCTCTAGGACTTATTCAATCATACCAAGAACATCTTAAGCAGTGTGTCTTAATAAATGGTTATATTTCTTCGTTGCAACAACTGAAGTCTGGTGTTCCACAGGGGAGTATACTTGACCCACTTCTGTTCAATGTGTATATTAATGGCATCGTAGACATCTCTCAACACTCACGTTTCGTATTGTAGGCAGATGAATCTAGTGTTTTTATTACTGCACGAATATTGATGAAATAATAATTAAAAGAAATGCTGTCTTGTAAAAGTTTTTTATGGTCAGAACAAAACGCCCTTGAAATAATTACTGTTTAAACGAAAGCGACTGCATTTAGACCAGTAACTAAACGTATTGATACTAATTATGCATTTAAAATTAGTAGCAGCAAGATTGAAATAGTAAGCCATAATGAAACGGTAGTTGTCATTTTGAAATGGGATCATCATATAGAATTCTTAACTCACAAATTGTCAAAGGTAGCTGCCGTTATCGGTCACTGTCACTCTCTTCAGCCTACAAAAATTAAGATTCAAATTTATCATGCTCTGTTCGGGTCGCATATTAACTACTGTCATTTAGTTTGGGGCACAAAAACTAATATCAACGAACTATTCATTCTTATAAAATGCTTCGTGTTATTGCAAATGGTCGATACGACACACATGCCGAAACACTATTTTTAGCTACAATCTTATGAAAGTTTCCAGTCTTTAAGATTGTTGTCTTTTTTTTTTGCTTACGCCTTTTTAACTTTAGACTTCATTACTTTTTAGCGCATCTAGCAAACCTGACTAAACATGAATCAGTCATCACTGTTCGTCACTGAAAACTCTGGAACGTTCCTCATTTCCATACAAATAATGCGCTGCAGTATCTTTCTCATAACCTACTTCCACCGCTAAACAACATTTGCATGAACCGCATTGATGTTTATGGTATAACTAAAAAAACAGTGCTTAAGTTTTTGTTTTGTTTGGGTAAGTAGAATTGTTTTTGCGGGACTTTTATAGGAATGTTTTCAATAGTTTTGATGGAAATTTTATATAAAACGTGTTGAGTTGTTTTGTACAATTTTAGGTATGTTTAAATAAGATTGTTTTTAAATCATGCTTCCACTGTGCATGCAAGGGCTTGGACCGAGTCAAGCTAGCTCTTGTTAGCTTTTTTGTCTGGTGTCCTTGGCATACTTTTGCTGAAAATAAACTTCAAAGTTCAAAATATAAGTTCGAAGTTGTAAGGGAACAGACATGCTGACTAAGGTTAAACGAGTAACACTGTTCCGAGATACTTCCCGCATGTCATCGTGTCCCTACATATTTATAGTTACAAGCTAAGAACCTCATAAAACACAAATTTCATTCCAATAAGCAGGGGCGTGGCGAATAACGCGAAGGATCAGGAAAGACGATAGACAGTTATCCAGACGAATACGTATTTAGGCTGGGAGGGTACAAAAAATAACAAACCAGTTAAGCGTGTGGTATCGCCCGTTTCATTAAATCTCGGCAAATGATAAAGCTGTGCCCGATGTTAAAGCCGGGCTCTGGTTAGTTTATACCAGTGTTGTTACAAAAAGCATGATTGCACACTGCGAAGCTTCTATAGCAGTATCGCATGAGACAAAGGGATCGTTGATTGTTTGAAGGTACCAAATAAATCAGTTTCTTGACGTATCGCGCTAAGATATATCACAGTGGTGACGTAAGGTGGTGGGCCTTGTGTATTAAAACTTCAGAAATCAAACTACTCGAGTAAAAATATTAAAATCAAAACCTTGAAATATCCCTATCTGCATATTCCTATCTACTACAAGCATGAACTCCTGGGTTATGAACCTCTGATTAGCAGGTACCAGCCCGGATATGCCTAGAAGGTCCCAGGGATGGCGCCAGAGCTGACGCATCAAAAAGTTTATTATATTACGAATACGCCGAATTTTTACCTTTGACTATTTCACCATAGATAGTCTTCATGACGTTGACTAGATTTAGTGGTGCGCAAATTCAAAGTAATATTCCGGGCATTTGATTCATGTAAGGGTTCCGGTTTTTAAAATGAAATATTAGGGGAACACAATCAAACCTGACAATATTTTATTACTAAGAAAGCAACCATTCATGGTCAAAAAAAAAAAGAAATGCTACTGGCAACTGAGTATAATTAACCCTGGTGTTTGTCGCTCTAAATGTATTTCTGAGATGCGAGTTTTTTCTGTTGCTGGCGCACCACCAGGTTGGCAGGAATCTTGGAGAAAATGTGTGTAATATTTTTTTAGCTTACATGCACAATGGCACACTGCAATAACATACAGGATGAATGCAGTTTGCTCTAAGCGCAATGCCAATAAAAAAATATCATCACGGTGACTACGTTGATATACAAGTACTTGGTCCTCGCACTCCCTAACCCCCCCCCCCCCCCCCCCCAAATTAAAAAAATACTATTAAAGCCTGCCCTTTTTGATGTAAAAAAAGAGCCTTCCCATATGTGAACGTTCTGTCCTTCGCCAACGTGGAATGATTCATGAAAACCATGCACCAGGAAATGCATAACAAGGTAGGTATCATCATTTGTATTTATATTTTCTCCCTTTTGAGAGAAGACAATATGCTTATCTATATGGCACAATAGGCACAAAACCTATACGCCTCGCAAGTGGGCTCATTTTCGTCTTCTGCGCATGAGAAAGGAAGTAGCGGTGACGTCAGAACGCCGAGCCCTGATTGGCTGATCGCGGTCCCCTATCTGAGCGTCGTCTGCTCCTTCTGCTCGCAACGTCGTCTGCGTCTGTCTTACCTTTCCTGCGCCTTTCAGAGAAGGCAGACGAAATAACTCGAGCGGTTCGTTGTTTTTGTCGAACAACTAGCAGACGCGCATCAAGGAGGGAAGTCAAAGTACTCACTGGCGAGGTGTCCCGAGACGCCGAGGTTTGTTTGCTAAGAACCGAGAGTGAGCGTGTTAGTGTCCGCAAGTTCCCTCCCAAATACTTTTTCCCCCCTTTCGTGTGCGGCAAGACTCCTCATGCTTTAACGGCGTCGGCAGGTTGGCGCAGTTAACGTCGTCTGCTTTACGTCTGCTAGTCAAAGCGATGGCTCCTTTACCTTTCCTGCGTCTGTCGGATATTCACCGCTTTTTCACCGGCGAGATTCACCGTTGCCTCGGAAAACAAGGAGATGACAAGAGGAAGAGATTGACCTCTTAATCTAAAATTGAGGTCAGTGATCACAGTATAATACGGGAAGGGTTCACAAGGGTCGCGCGGGCACATTCCATTCAGCACGCCAGTCGGTCGTGGGCAGACGGTCACCGAGTCGGAGTGGGTGCTAGGCCTATCTGCCGAGTTCGCTTGGTCGGTGTCGGTGGAATCGTGGCCGTTGGAGCTTTTCCCGGGTGTTTGTGGATCCAGCGTTCTTGTTCGTCGTGGTCTGGTTCAAGTACTTTTTACTTTTTTCTTGCTGCTTGAAGTCGGGACGCGAGAGAAGCGCACGTAGAAAAATAAACGTCCGTTGGTCGTCGCGACCGCGACGCTGTCGGCCATGCTGATTTGATCGTAACAAGTGCGTAGCTTCGGAGCTGTCGTAGGATTTTTGTCGTAACCTGCGCAAAGCTTACGAAAATTTCGTTTCGTGAATACGAATTTGTTTTTAAGTTTTGTCTTACGCATATTTTTGGCGTAAGATAGTTTCGTGAATCTGGCCTCTCCACTTGCAAAAGTCGTAGGAAAGGTAAGACAGACGCAGACGACGTTGCGAGGCAGACGACGATGCAAAGGAGCAGACGACGCTCAGATAGGGGACCGCGATCAGCCAATCAGGGCTCGGCGTTCTGACGTCACCGCTACCCCCTGCGCGAGAAGCAGACGAACTTGCCCTCCGCATATTTATAAATTCAAGTGCAAGCAGCCTTCAGTCGTCGGTGCTTGCTTATAATGAAAAGGAAGGTGCTGCATAAGCAATTATGGTTGAACATCTTGGGAAGAAACAGCGGCAAAGAAACTTGGACAAGAGTAAAGGAAGTTCTCTGCCCCACAAAAAATGGGTCAGATATGTGCTAAGGTGGGTGCTGTTGCCGAAAACCGGTCAAAAAACAAATGCACCAAAAAACACGCAGTGCCGTTTGTGGCCTGTGTGTCAGGTGTGATCTATAAGATCCCCTTGTCTTGTGGCAAGGTTTACGTTGGACAGACGGGCCGCTGCCTTAATGATAGACTTAGGGAGCACGCGTATTCACTCAGGGCTACAGTCGGCGGGCTGCTACCCGTACACTGCAGGGACTGCAAGTGCGAGCCTAATTTTAGTCAAGTCACTGTTTTGGATAGGCATAGAGACAGGGTGACAAGGGAAATCATCGAAGCCTTTTTTATCTCAGAACTTGGCGGGAGATGCGTCAGCGAACCGTCAGTGGCGTTATCTGACAAAGAGTTCGGGTACCTGCGATCGACCATGACGGGCATTGTGTAAACACTGATTGGGCCTATTGCGACATATTATGCTGATCGGTTGGCACGTTTGTGTGTGTCTGTATAATTTTTATCTGATTAAGATGCTTCTTGTTTTCCTCCTTCCGAATTTGTGTAATAAACAACAGTTGTTAGTTCAGCGCCGTCCTGTCGTGTTTGTTCCTTTACTCTTGTCCAAGTTTCTTTGCCGCTGTTTCTTCCCAAGATGTTCACCTCAAACCAACTAGCCCAACACGTCACATTGTTGCAATTATGGTTGAGTACACATTTGGTCAATTTTCTCGCTAAATATAATGGAAAAATCATTTTCCCAAAAGAATCACTTGGGCGAAACTTGAACAGATGTGTAATTATAAACCAACTAAATTTCCCGACCGAATTAGACGGGAAAATTACCTTATTTGTTGGAGTAGAAGGTTTTGTGAATAGAAGCTCATTGTGTGCTTTACTAAAATAGATTGCGTATCACAAGACATATTAACTGTCACGTGATTTTGTAGGGTACACGACATTTAACACAATTTCATACGACAAAAGCGTGCTCTCCACTACTTACTACAACATGAGTATCCTTAACTTATCTAACAAACTAAGTGCCCGTGTCCAAGGTATAATAAAAGCATGATTACAAAGAATAGCGACTTACCAGATATCACAATATGCGGGCAGAAACCGAGGGAGAGGAGAAGAGTAGAGCGCGGAGGAGACGTCAGAACGCCGAGCTCTGATTGGAATGATTAGTGGGTAGACGCAAAGCTAGCTGCATCAGTACCCACTGCACTCGTTGAACTCAGTAGAACACGCAACGCCGGCGTCCGGCGTTTCGCATTCGTATTCGAACGCGTTCGTTTGTGTACTGTGTACTGCCCGTAAGGGCAGTACACAGCACACAAAGCACAGCTGAGGTTTAATAAATTATGATGATGATGATGATGAAAAAAAAGTTATGTGCGCAGTGACGTTCCACTCTCGACGCTCTTTGTTTAGCTCGTCGGCTCATAGAATTGGCCGCGCTCAGACGTGCGCTATCATCACGGGAATGACTAGCATGTTCCACAACATCAGTTGTTTCGCCATTGTGCAGTTGTTATCACCATCTAATAATCGGCACGTCACTTTCAAAAGCGGTCTATTATAATAAACGAGCCGTCCAATCTACTTGTTGTAAACAATACGAAAAGGCAGTTAAGATTGCTTACGTGTAGTGTAAGCGATAGCATTCCTACACTCAACGCATTCCTACAGGCATCCGGCCACGTCTTCCTTTCATACGGCGCTCCGGTGGTGACATCACGCTTCCTCACTGCGCAGGCGCGGCACCCCGCCTGCTCCACGGCTTCCATGACGATACATCTGTCGTTGCTGTGCTTTTCTTTGTGTTTTATTTCTGAGGCGCGTCCGCTTTGACCTTGAGCGTCCCGCCGGCTTCCATTACGAAGCACCTGCGTGGCTGTGCTTTTGACCAATGAAACTTTAGGTCCCGTTTCGCTCAGCCAATGGGGAACTTAGGTACCGTTGTTTTTCGCTGCTACAGATAACGCCGGCTTCGCTCGATGGGACAGCCTAATGCTTTCGCATTGATAAGTCACTTCTGCACAAGTTCAATGGCGAAAAAAGAATTGAGTCAGCGATAATGCATCCCATACCACAGGTGCGAATTCAAGCCTTGAGTTAACTGAAGAATTCAAAAGTTGTATCAAGCAATGGGGCTTTCTAAAAATGCTGCGTCAAAAGCGACATGATTCCTAACACTCGCATTGCACTGTCTACTACAAGAGAAACTTCGATTTTTGAAACTTAAAGCACACTCAATGAACACACCAATATGCTTTACAGAAAACTACTCGTTCTATCAGTTTTTGATCAAGATGATATGTAAAATCTAAGATAGCATGGCGTCCCC
Organism: Ixodes ricinus; assembly: GCA_037355805.1. Classification (NCBI taxonomy): domain Eukaryota; kingdom Metazoa; phylum Arthropoda; class Arachnida; order Ixodida; family Ixodidae; genus Ixodes; species Ixodes ricinus. Next base: position 16,899 of record JAZHYW010068650.1, read on the forward strand.
ACATATACATCACTTTTATTTTTATAGGATTAAGCAACAAGTGATTATGTTTAAAACTCTCTGCAATGCGTGACACATCATAGCTGTCTGGTATAACATTCAATGAAAGAATTTGCACTTTTAAACAGTTTAATGTCATCAGCAAATAGAAGCAAATAAAGTTTATATGAATACTGTCTTCAAAAATCTCCCCTCGTGTAACGCATCTCTCGGATGTCCTTTGGGTGGATATTAGGAAATGACACGCAAAAAATACAACTCGAATGCATTGAAAACATCTAAAAAAATTCTGAACAATCAAATGCCGGGTTCACCCGTAGCTATAAATTTCATACCACACAAACTCTGGAATGCCGCGCAAAGCGGGAAGCCTAGTGAGGCAATTTTTAAAGTCGGGACGCACATCAGGTGTTAATGCCCAGCACACACGGAAGTGAATGTCGAGAGAAAAAATGAACACTTTATAGTTCTATCTTTTACGTCAAGCGCTTCCTGGAGCAACACTTGCGAGATTAGTTCAGCACAGGTCATTTAAAATATATGTCGCAGTTTTTTTCAGTATTTCTCATATCGCCATCCGGTTGCAATAAGCTACGATTATAACTACCTGATTGTAGAAGTCCAGATGTCATTTTATTTAAAATTAAAAAAAGAATAATAATAATTTTTTTTCGTAATCTTCATTTTATGCGCCCATCATCCATCCGTCTAAGGGGTAGTACAGAAGGGTATTCAGTGAGTAAAATATGACAATTACACACCGAATTGAACTCACATGTAATATAAAAATTTGTCAAGCGGGCATTAAAAATTAAATGAAAACGAAAATATTAAGTGCACACACGTAAAATCGTACTAGAAAAATAATAATGACTATAAGATTTTGCACAAAACGTCGTAATGCCGCTAAGTGCCCAATCTCACAACCTTCATAAAGTTCTCATTCTTTTTTCTTTCAAACTGCAGAGACGTAGAAAATAGCGCAAATCTTCTCACAAAAACGGTGAAACAAAGTTGAGCCGTGACGACGCATAGAAGTAGACCTTAAACAGACAGGTGGATTGATCTACCCATCCACAGCCTCACGCGATGATGAAATTTCTCGAAAACGCAGTCTTTTGGGGAGAACATAATTGGACCATTACAAGCACATACGCCCAAGTTTTCGGTGAAAAAAGAAACTGACGATGAAACGCTTTCGGGCGCGTACTATTTACAAATTAAATTACAATTAAATCGTGTTATATGAAAAATAAAGAAAGAACAGAAAAAGCATCTAGAAGTGGCCAAAAGAACATAATAGAAGAAAAACAAAGAAGCATTCTGAACATCACAAAACGACAGCCCAAATACTAGGTTATATAAAACATCTTTCAACAGCAGCCTATCAAAGCTTGTTCTTGAAGTACACTAAATATAGATGGAACAGACAAAATCGCTAGCATAATTAAACAATTAAGAAGCTATATAAATGTTGGGAAGAGTTTTACTCGCCTGCAGTCTCAGATATATACATTTTTTACGCAATTTAAAGGATCATACGTATATCAACTAACAAACGTATTCATATTCCATTTCAATCCAGATTCCGACTTCGATGACGATGCCAGCTTTTATGGTAAACAACTATATTGCACTTTGCGAAATAAAACATTCTGGGAAAAATGCGGCGATTTTGGAGTGCGTAAGCATGTCATTGTGAGGGAAAAAATGGACCATTTATTAGGAATAGCTAAATGTGTGTCAGGTATCTTCAGAACTTCGAGTGAAGTTTGCATCTCTTACGAGGACTTCCCCGAACAGATACGTGACCGCGAATAAAGTCACTGCTCGTGTGAAGCCAGAAAGATTCCTATTGTAAGAAAAGCATTTTCAATTTGTATATTTGCTCAGACTAGTTGGTATTATAGTTCGACACAAGGTCGTTAGAGCGCTGCAATATGACGTCTTGAGACGCATTAAAATAACTAAACTGCTGCATTTTTTCTAGTTAAGTTGCTGACAAAGAAAGAAGGAATATAAAAAAAGGATTATAATTTTTGTTTTGGTTAGTGTGTTTAATATTTTATGGTGCTCTAAAAACGTTTTCAAAAAATTAACTTTTTTATAATTACAATTTTCAGTATATTTATTACACACGCTCAGGCGCTGTTGTGTACTGTACCTTTCAAAAACAAATCACAAAAGAAAATTATTGCAGCTGTGTGCTCCCTCAACGCAGACAAGGATATGTCTAATTTCATATACGTCATGAGGATAACAAAAAAGCGTAAAGTGACAGTGTTCTGCGCCTGCGCTAGTGCAATGTTCATAATATAAATACTCCTGCACTTCGTTGTAGGAGACATCTTCGGCCTTTTACGTTTCGAGACTTCAAAAAGTCGAGTTACTTGTCACCGGCAAGCATGATGCAGAAAATGATGCAGTTTATTTTTGTGGTGTGTTTCGTCATTCTGGCCTGCAGAGCGTTGAGCTATGACGGTAAAGTACAATCCTATTTTATTTTACGTTTATTCGTGAGCTCCTGTAATAAGCTATCGTCCAATGGTGCTCTAGTACTGGGAACATAAAAATGTATTTTTATAGTATTTTGTTTAGGTTCTTCGAGCAACTGCATCAGTAAATTTAAAACACGTATGCTTATCCCTGCAGTTAAAAAAGCTCGAAGTTTCTGATGAAGAATACTATCAAAATGAACCACTTTGCGAGCTATCTTGGTTCATTTCGAACTAAAATCATCTTGGAAACTAGAAATATTTTTGAGTTGGGTTGAAGTTGTTATGAAGATAATTCTATTTTCTGCATAAAAGGAAAATGTGATAGAAAAAGCACGTAAAAAAATCGTATTTTGATGAAATATTTGTTGTTCCGGAAGAAACCATTCGCGTCGTAGCCAAGGCTTCTTAATGCTGGCACACTCAACCAGTCTTCCATAATTATAAATTCGTTAAATAAAATATTGCAATTTGAAGTTGCCACATTGAATGCTGGTTTTTTTTTTAATTTACAAATGATTCGTTACAACAAGCTTCTGGCCTACTTGGATAAGAATACTACATGCGGAGCGCGCAACGTCGGCTCCAGGGGAGTGTCATGTCCTATAACAAACTATGGCATAGAAGATGCTTCAGCATACACTACCCACACTATTGCAGACTTTTAGACGAGCAAGGCGTTTGGTTTGCAGTTGCGAAGAGTAAAGGCGTTGTACTAATTTGTTTTCTTTCTAACTGCGTATTATTTTATGCAGGTAATTCTTAATAATTCCTGTTTAAATATTGTTTTGCATAGGTTTGCCCGCCAAGCTGCAAAATAGTAAGTGTAGGCAGATGTAGGCCGTGTCAAGCTACATCATTACTGATTTCCCCTGTCCCTTGCCCCTTTCTCTCTACACTGGGTGTAGAATACATTGAACTAAATTGAATTGATAGCAATGGTTTTGTTTAATGACAGTTCTTCGATTAGCTAAAATGTGTATGATCTGAAAGAAACAAATACAAACACGTCTGTAATTATCCGCTAGAGCATTATGAGGAGCACAAATCAATGTGATATATGAAGAAAGCAAGCAGGACAACGAGACTGCAAAGTAAACTCGTCTCAAAGGTTTTGTTGGTTTTACATTAAAAAGTACCAAAGACCACAGCTAAATGCATTTCACTCCCTTGTTGTATATTGCCTTATTGCCGCTCTTAGTCAATATTTTTTTACGTTCTTCTTTTCCCAAACATGATTTACTCACTCACGGTTCTATTTGTTCTAAGAAAACTTTTACGCTGAGTAGCAAGGTAGGTATATAACATCTTGAAGTGTCAGAGTACGCCTGCCTCAGGATTACTCAATAAATACCTAGATAACTGAATAAGGCCCTCTATCGCTTTCAACTGCGGAAAAAGAACTGCTATCAACTTTGCCCCGTTATCTCAGGGAGAGCATACACAACGTCTTGCTTCACATCGGAAAGGGCTTCCGCGCCAATCTTCGCGAATTAGATTGCATAATTACTAAATCGCCGGATTTACTGACAAATTTAGAAACATACCTATCAGAACACCGCTTGCTTACAAGACTTCTCATAAAAGGGAAATCTTAAAATACCGCTATCTTTCACTATAAACACATAACCTCACTACTGATATTTAAAAAATTATAATGAAATTTAGCCTATGAGTAAATGGATACGTACGATTACACCTGCAACTTTGTGGGTTGGGTGCAAAGACGAATTTCATATACCTTTAACAGTTGATTTTAAAAAAATCTGTAAAAAAACTTAATTTTTGAACACATGTTTTATTAAAAAAGTGTAGATCCGAATATACTTACTGCGATAAAGTATATTTCATAGGCATATCAGTGAAGACCACCGTTTGTCCTACCTTGTTGAATTCTTTTATGTATAAGGGTCGATTTCTAACTCAATGTGTATATGTAAATTTTCAGTTAATTAACCTTTAAAAATATGTTTGTGGTACTGCATGAAATGTCTAACGGAAATTATTACGCATAACAGTCCTTTGCTCTATTGGATATGCTTTAGCATGCGAATCATGGACAAATTTAAGAACTGCGCTCTAAGAGCATTCTTTCTGAATTCGTGTTAATCGGGAAAAGGGAATCCCTTCATCAAAACGTGCTGCATATTTCTAGAAAGTGGATGTTGCATTTGATTGCCTTTGTTAAAGATTAGGAAAATTTGGAACAAGTACATATATTGTCAGTAGTATATATTAGCGGCAAAAACGCATGATAAACAAGGAAAAGGAGAACACACATAGAAGGACAAACACAGCGCTGACTATCAACTCATGTTTCTTTCTAATTCTTCGTATGAAGCAGGGCCAGTGTATAAAAAACAGCTAAAAAGTACTCTGAAAATCTTCGCTCATTACACTGGCTACTTCGCCAAAGTGTATAGGTGTTTTCTTGATGACGAAGTGGAAGGAACGCTGACGTGTTAGTAGGGATTAGAGTCGAAGTGATATGACTGTACCTGTGACAGTAGTATACGGCGTGCTTCGAGCGAAGATTTCCAGAAATCGCTCAAAATAGGCTGCCTGAGAAAAAAGAAAGAAAAGAACTTCTGAGAACACGTTGTCCAGCCAGGGCGGAGGCCAGGAATTAAAAAAAAACATACAGAATTAGGTAAATATTGAACTAACATTTACTTATCAATTTTTGTTACTGAAGCTAGACTTGTGGTTCTAAATAGAATCCTGCTGAGCATTATCAAAAACCACTATATCAACCCATCTTAGAAAGATATAAGGCAGGTGCAGCATTTTACGGCGTTCCGAAAACATGATCAATTTGGATGCGTTTCTAAATTTCAGATTGTGTTTTTTTTTTTTTTAGCGCATATTTTTGCAAGTGGTTTTGCATCCCGGTAGCCGAGGTGCGAAAGGCACGTGCGCGCCGTAATTTCTTTTATCCTACAAGGAAGGCGAGGCGGTAGCTTTGCGCCTCCGTCGCGTAGAGGCAGAACCGCTTGCCCATAGATGCACGCTGATAAAAATCCAAGAGCTAGAAAGGCGTTCGAATTGAGTTTTTTTTATCGCTGTGAAATGCTGTACTTGCTTATATCTTCCTAAATTGAGTTGAGTTAGTGCCTTTGGTGATGCTCAGAAAGTGTCTAATTGGAACCATATGTTTATTTGCACTTACTCAAAAGTTTATTAGAAAATTTAGGTACTTATTTAGAGAGCTTGTATTTCACTTGAAGTGTTTAACGTCCGCCTAGGCTGGCTGATTGTTCCCGGAAATGAAGTTGTTTTTCTCAACCACCCTGTACTTTTCGTACAGTCTGTACTGAGCTTATTTGGCGTCAATGGAAGCAGCGCTCACATGAGTTATCAAAACTGAGATGTGCCATATAATTTATTTTAGTCACTGTAAACGATCTAATTTTCGCGGGCTCAATGTTCGCGAATCGGGCTAAAGTTGCGGGTGCCAATTTTCATGCATGTTAGCTTCAATAGCGTCTACTAGGAATTGTTCGCGGACATATTTTCGCGAATTGTATGCGATTCGCGAAAATTAGGTCCTCGCGAAAATTTAGACGTTTAAGTATTACCGACACCACGGCCTCGTGCGTTGTCAGTTGTCTCAATTTGAATGTGAACGAATATTGGTTTAGATAGCAATTCAACAGCACGAGGAAGATGAGCATCATTATTTAGAATTTACATTTCGTATTGAGCAAGTTGAGGTTTAGGTCAGTCCGTCCGTTTGTGTTCTCATCCATTTGATGCGTAAATTGCTCTATCTACCTTTTGCAAATAAAGCCTGCTAACTTTACGCGTAGAGGTTAAACGGGGATCGTAAAGACAGAGCTGCGTTTGGCCTTTCTAATATGTGTGAGCAGGTTAACTGCGAAGCAACTATCGATTAAACTATTATGAAGACTTTCAGGGTTAGATCGGGACAACACAATAGTACCGGCGCGGGTGCTTGTAATCACCACTTCGAATCACGTTATGAGCTCTGGCTCAGAAGGAATTCTGTACTGCAGTGTTTTTGTTTCTTTATGGAGCAACTATGCGTAATATTCTGTTTATACCCACCGATTTTATAGTACCAACATCAATCGGCTGCAAACCGGATAAATAGACTCCTTTCGAAAGACTGTCTTCTGGTTGGCAGCTCTGGAATCCCTGCACAATGGCGGAGTAAAACCGCAACGTCATGGCACACTTTATACTTTTACTTGAGTTAAAAGGCAAAAAGAGACACACAGAGAAAGGTGATGAGCTCAACGACGTTGTATTCTTCGACGCTGTTTGTTTGGCTCGTCGGCTCCTGGTGTTGGCTGCGCTCCGACGTTCGCTATCTTATAGAATGACCTGCATCGTTCCTCGATGTCAGTTGTGCCAGCCATTGTGCAGTGGTTCCGACCTTCTAATAATCGGCACGTGACTTTCTGAAAGGCGTCTATCAATCGTGTAAAACAAATACACACAAATGTTTGATGAGCAAGCGGACGTTATTAAACTATACCGTGCAGATATTGTGGAACGCATTTTTTGAATGAACCACTCGTATTTTGTAGATTTGCCAGAGAGATGCTTTGCTCCTGAGGAAGACCCACGATGCAGAGCATTAAGCGGGCGTTACATCTACAACCCGGACAGCAATGTTTGTGAGAAGGAATATACTTGCTGGGACGACGATGCATGGATATTTTGATGAGCGAAGAGTGCAACCGCCGTTGCAAGGTAACTATCATTAAGCAATTTATAGATAAGCTCGTCAATGAAATAAGCATAATTTGCACCGCTACTGTCAAAATTATGGCATGATTTACGAATAAACTGTTCACTTGCATTCCAAAGGATAGTAAGTAGAGCACAGCTCTTTGGGCTGAAAGGTTTAGCATTCGACATTTACACGATATGATATGTCAGCAAATGAACTCTGTATTTTGACTAAACATCGACAAGCTGGCTTTGCTTAATAGAAAGTCCACATGAATTCGGTAAATACCGTATAAATATGCAGAATTATCCAAATAATTAAACCATAAGAAATTAATTAATTGAACATTATTATGGTTAATTACGCAAATATTAAAGACGTAATGAATTACTTAAATATATATAAAATTAGGAATTATATAAATATTTCTTTATTAATTGAATATGCGCAGCGCAATGCGGCATTAGCGGGAACTACATTTTGAAGTTAAGTAGAAATAGTTATACGAACCCTACAACAGAAATTACAGCACCCAAATATTACCGAAATGAGCGACAAAGTGTAAATAATGGTTAATTCATCGAATATTATTGGGCACATTCCTAGTCTTGACGTGGTGAAAGACGTGCTGTATCGCGTGCAGTATGTGCTCACCAAACTTATCGGGACCAGCCGAACAGTGTTTCTTATCTCGAGTGTGCGCGATCGTTTCGTGGGAACCGAAGAACGGCTCTATTCCGTCGCAACTCAATATCCCGGGCAGGCGAAGCCGCACGGTGGAGTGTAGACAAAGGAAAAATTTTGCTGGCTGTGTAATTTGTACTTTTCGCCACCTCTTCGTACGAAGATGCGAATGTGGCTTGGAAAACAGTCAGTGATTAGGTGATTTAGCTCAGTGAGGCACTTGATAATTCCACTAAATGAGACAAACAGCCTTGATAGCCTCGTAAGCAGATTTACTTTGTTGTACCCGGTCCAACAGCCATTTCGGTCTTTAAAGGGCAACTCCGCTTCATTTTTGATATTTAGAAAACTATGCAGCCCTCTTCAGTATCATATAGGAAGACCCCATGTCAAATATTACGATCTAATTCCGTCTATATATTTAATAAACTGGCCAGCAAACTTTCAAATGAGCCAAGGCGCCAAAATCTGCCAACTCTAGCGTGCGACGTGAGGCGCAATCGTCAGCGCAGTCAATGCGACGGAGTCGGAGCGGCAAACGTTGAACCACTACGCCAAAGGCATGACTACGTCATTATCACGTTTTGTTTGTTTTTACTTCTCAGAGCGAAATTGAACGATGACGTCATGAGTTTCTCCTCCCGGTGTTGGCTCTACGGCGTCCACGTGATCACCGTAACGCGGATGCGCTAGTTTGCGCTGCCCTGCGCGTTTATCGCATGTCCGGTTTCTCCGCTCCCCCTCTCCTCTTTCGTGTTCTCCCCTTCCCCTCTCCCCCGGTCCATCACCGTCCACGCCATGCGAAGCGACCTGCCCGCGTCGCGTGTCCTGTCCCTCGCCCCCACGAACGTCACAAGGCCACGTGGCTCGACGTGACGTGGCCATGACTTTGATGACACGAGAGCAATGTTGCCTGACGCAACCGAAGTTTCGGTTTCGGTATCAGCTGATGTTTAAATTGAGATTACACAAATAATATTCCACATTTCGCGAATCCGAAGACGTAGAGCTGTTTAGTAGTGCTTTGTGAAATAGAATCACATGTAAGCCTAAATTTTTCGGAATTGAGCGGAGTTGCCCTTTAAGGCCGATTCACTCGACGGACTGATCCGCGGACGGATTGATCACGTGACGACATGTCCGCGGTTCGTCCGTCTCCCAAGCGCATCCACACGAGGGAGACGACGAGCAGACGCCAGCGAGGACGGACCGAACCTGTTCGCCACCCCACAGTGCCGCGAAACTCCAACATCGCACCGTGGCACCGTTGTCCAAGAGAGAAATCGACGTTTGCTACCGCGATAAAGAATCGTACGCCGCTGTTACGTACAGATCGAGACAAAACACCGTGATAGGCTTCGCGCGAAGCGCCACTAGACTTTACTAACCCAAAAGCATGACAGCGACACAGGCATGGTCCTGACTCGAGAAGGGTTCTGCGTAGAAGCGACGAAGTTCTGGGCTTTTGGCGAGCGTTGAAGTTACGTCAGATCGGCCGTGATAGTCGCCGAGACGCCACAGCTTTTTCCCAGTGACCGTGACCTGCATGGTTTCGGAGTGCAGAAGCGTGAAGTTCTGGGCTCGCGGAGGGGCGTTTGGAGATGCCTTCACGCATTCCGCGCTCAGTGCACAACACTCAAGCACACCACAGCCACAAGAGAGGTCTTGCTCGGTGAAATCCTGATTGGACGTGCAAGAATTATCGCGGCGTGCTAGACGAGTTTTGACGGGAGCTTCTTGACACGGACCACCGGAGGAGTACCGGAACCTGCGTCGCGTCAGCCGGACAAAGTTTCTGCAGTTTCTTTCACGCGTGGAACCAAGAATCGCGCGACAAAATGAACCAGCGAACGCACAAAACACAACGATGCGCCATTTTTGTTTTAATCGTCCAGAAACAAAAAAACAACAAGAAAACCATGTACCGTTGCCAGACTAAACGCTTTTCAAGTCAATCTCCCGCCAAAAATCCGCGAGTGAAAAAGGCGCTCGACTTTATCAGTCCGCGCGTCCGCGGACGAGGAGCGGATCGCAGGAATCGGTGACGTGCCGGTCACGTGGTACACGGTCCGCGGACGAAAATCGCGATTCGGTCCGTCGTGTGAATCGGCTATTAGCGAGCGGTCTCCCATGCTCTGATCAGTTCCTCTGAGTGCTACGTAATGAGTAGGTTTTTGATCCCCCAGGATATTGCTCCCATTAGATAAAACACCAATCACGTGTTCCGGAAAAGTTTGGTGGCTCTTGTACATTTGCTTTCCAAAGTGTTGCATAACGCTGAGCAACGCGTTAAGTTAAAAAAATATACTAATAAAGACTTTGTAGTTTACAGTTAAAAACATTTTCTTTGAAGCAAAGATTATGCGCCTTTTTTGCGTGTTTTGATAAGGCAAAAGTAAATCATGTAATTTCACCTGATTATTTTTGTCGTATTCCATGCACTTGCTACAATGACAGTAGTAGTTTTTGAGTAGGAAGCAGTATCCAAAATACAAATTGGTGACGCGCATACAACTGTGATCAAGGAACCGATCCAGAGCTTTTATAAATTTGAGGACAAGGGGAGTTTCTTTTTCATTTGTGTATCTCAAGTTTTAAAGGCCAAAAAGAAGAAAACTCATCCTCAATTCCTCCTTTCAAATCGAGAAAGAGGAAGACTCTCCGCCTTTCTGTGGGTGTGGCTCAAAAACCGCTTCCGTGGGGAGAGGAGGAGAGAAGGTTGTGAGAGGGATTGGAAAGAAGGAAAGCTGGAAACCGGTTTCTTTGCCCGGCCGAAGATGATTCTGCAAGTCGGCTTTTAACCAGAAAAATAAAAAACGCCAGGATAAAAAGGCAGAAAAGCAAAAATTTACATTTTGTAGCATATTGACTACAATTATAATATCCATGTTGTTGAAGTTCTTCTCTTGGGAAAATTCGGAGGCGCTCTTGTTTGAACCTAATTCCTTACCATTATATTAGTGCTTCTCTGGTTTCGCTTTTCCTAGGCTCCCAATTATTCAAAGTACAGTGTTCAATTCTCACTTTGTTGGAAACTTCATGAAATTGATGGCACCTAGTACATAAGAACACAAATATGTCACGACAAGCTTACTCTCCAGCTTTCACGACCTAATCACACTTTCACGGCGCCTGGCGGTCTAAGAGCAAAGCCGTGAAAGTAGGTTAGAAAACACATAATAAAAATTGCCAGTACCCAATTTTTCAAACTAATAGTTAAATTAAAGTAATGGGGTTCGATATCAAATGCATGTAATTCCAATGCTTAAAATACTCCATGCCTCTAATTGGTACATCCCAAAGCTTCATTGCATTTATGGGTCCCCTGAGCTGTACCTTTGACACATGTGAACATGGGAACCACGGGGGTGTGGGAGCCACGAGGTCTGCGACCGGCAGAATGCTAGGCAAATGTGGTTGACAATCTCATTATCCGTGCTTTTGCACAGCCTGCCTTGCGTCGTGTTGCATCAGTGGTAACTTTAGCGCTCCCCGCGCTTCCTCGCGTCCTTTAAGTAGTTTTATAGTATATTAATTTAGTGCTATTGAATTGTTCTCAACAAGCTTCTAATTGGAACCATATTTCCATTTTCACGAAATGAAAAGGTACGTCAACAATTTTTAGGTAATTATTTTGACTTAACTCTATAATGTAATCCTACTACATTTTTTCCACCTGGCGGCATAACTCACCACTAGTGTACGTCTGAGTGTTATTTTTTTAATATATATTCGTATTAAAAGTAAACTAGTATACATTCGTCTAGCATCTCTAGGAAATGCGCTGTACCTGCCGTCCATGGTCAACTTGCCAGAACACGCGGCTACCACGCGTATTATATCTAATTCGAGTACCGCAAGCCTAATTTTCACTTTGTCATTCGTTGTTTCACTGTAGTTGAAATGAATTCTCTTCGGTCATGGTGCTCTAGCTCAGACCATTTTGGAGTCTAGAGCGTGCACAAAAGCATTCCTAGCACGCTGCATCGTGTGTATGTGTTGCCAGTGTTTGATCCTGCTTGTCACGCTGACATCGGCGTTCGCGACGCCAATCGTTTTATGTTGTTTCAGCAAAAGTTCGATTCATTAAACATTGAGCTGTTTTAGTTATTTCATCCCTCGTCGTACGTCATTCGTGACAAACAACGAGGCAGAAATGATCTAAAACAACTAAACCAGAATGTCAAGAAATGACAGAAGGTTAGGAATGTACTGTTCAGTTTATTGTCATATAAAATCTTCATATTTTACCATTTTTGCTTCCGCAGGTCGATGAAAAATGACGAAGCTGAAGACGAAGAATCTCTGATGTATTAAGAAGGAATCTGCGCTTCGTCAAAGATTCATATTAATAAATAAACAACATCGTTGACATTAATATCGCTGATTTAGGCTCACTGTCTGCCTCTCCAGCTCTTGCTCGCACTCCCGCGGCGGAAACGGAAGCGGTCTAGTGAGGGTCCCCTGGTTCTCCTGCTCAGCGGGCACGGCGGAACTGCTCGCGATCATGGCTCGCGAAATGTCATTTCCGAATGCAAACAACGCTCTTCACGGTCCCGACGTAGTGCTGCAGCCGGTGTGGGATTGTACCTTACTATCAGAGAGTTTTAGTATTGCATATAGAAGCAAACGCAAGTGCTGTGCGTTTGCGTTAGAGTTGCGTGCTCCACACTGCGCATGCGCGTCGTTGCCATGCACGAATCCAAGACCACAATTTTGTGCTCCGCTCACGCGAAGTGTGAACACGCAACGCTAACGTGAACATGCAGTGCTTGTGTTCGCTCGTATGCGTAATACTGAAATTCACGACTGTTTCACCGGTTCCCAACGCCAACGAAACGTGCTGCAGTGATCAGACGTGCAAGCGGGTAGGTGTTCTTTCGGACTGGAAAGGCTTGCATTGGAAAAACGACGGCGCGTAAAAATATTGAAGAAAACAAATGTTCTGGCAAAACTTGTTATAAAAAACAGTATTTTTTTTTTGCACATACGTGCTGTGACTGCAGGGTGGGGGGGGGGGAGCATCTGGTCAAAGGACGCGACTTTGGTAAGTTTTAAGTTTAAGTTTCAATAATTGTCAAATGTACGACATTTACAGCAGATATAGGCTTTACCCACAATAAATGTAATTTTGCATGGATTTTTCAAATTAACTATAATGTTTTCATAAATTTTAGACTATTTTTATTTTATAATTTGTTAATTAAAATTGCCGCAATTGGCACTAGTCACGATAATTTGGGCATTTTTGATTGCCATACCTGTTCGCGCGTTTGAAATTATATTAAAAGCCAAAACTATATTAGAGCTTGAAAAACTATGTAATGTAGTATCTTAGATATCTTAGTTGTATTATTATTATTATTAAAACAAATTGCGACAATGTAGGCACTCAATAAACGCCACGATCACAAAACCAAGCCATTTAATCATAATAGTATTTCCAGAAAGTGTCTCATTTTGATTTCTTTTTAGCATATAAAAACTCTGACATCATTATCAAGATAGACAAACAGTCAACCACATGGATGTAATATAAAATCCTCTTCATCACGTGTTGCTATAAAAAGAGCACTTCTGCTGTCTGACTCGGCTTCTGTCTTCGGGTTTTGTAGAGAAAACAGCTGTTTCTTGATTTATACGCTTTGTGAAAATATTCTGAACTCAACACCCGTGGCGATATTCGTAAAATTTGGACTTGATTCTGGTATTCTTGTGCTGGGAAGAATGTTAAAGCAATTAATCATCTAAATATTCAAAAACTCATTAAAAGGCCCGTATTTCATTATTTCACGTGACAATTACCTGAGAAAGAAAAGCAGCAAGAACTGTATAAGACCTCGCCTCTAAAGGGACACTGAACTTTCCAAAATATTTTGAAGTGCTTGGATCGGACACGCATGTCACAAAGTAAAGTTTCCGCGAAAACGTTTCTTAGCTGAATAATTACGCTGTTAGGCATATCTGGAGTTAGCAAAGACTTCGAAATTAACACCTACAACGATAAATTAAATACAAAATAACGGTTAGTTTTGGCTATCGTTTCAGAATAAAACGTGCCTGCTGGCATACATATTACGCTAAACACCGTTTTTGTTTCCAGGATAGAGGTTCACTGTGCTCATAACACCCTATCTTCCTGGTATAAGCAGGAAAAATTTGTTTTGCTCAGTCAAACTAGCAGAGAAGACAGGCTCAGCAACTGTTATACCGGCACGCATCTACGACCCTCACTATAACCGCCATTTCTGAAAACGAGTGGCGCCACCTATAGTGAATTGGAGTCGCGAATAGCCTTCTAGCTGGGATGCATACACACTTTAAACTGTCCGTGTAAGCGCTTCTTTGAGAGCCTGGATCTCCTTGTCCTGTTCATGCATATGGCCTCTCAGCTCTGTGACTTCAACCCTGACCTCATGAATGGCCTGGTCATTAGCCGTCACAGCTTCCAAAAGCGTGTCGTATTCGGCAGAGAAAACCTGCATTGATTCCTGGACTGCCCCAATCGTCTCTTTTCATCCCCTCGAGGACGGGCCTCAAAGCCACAGGCTGTCTACCTTTGAGGGAAGCTGCTGGAGCGAGTCCATGCTAGGCCTCACTAGCTGGAGCTCCTCCAGAATGGGGGAGAGCTGTAACACCGATACCGCCACTGCCTACCACTGCGGATTTCCACAAAGTCGGTGTCCCCGGTGTCAGTTTTTCTGCAGCACGACAGAAACGACATTGCCATGGCCCCCGCTTTGCCTCTCCCATGCCTCGTAGGTGTGCCATCCACGATTCCCGAACGTGTCTTCCCGATGTGAAAGGAGGCCGAGCACAAGGCGCACCGCACCATCCTGTCATCCCTCGGAAAGGCCTTCGAGCACGTTGAACATTCTCAATTTCCAGTCATGCTGGATCTTGGTACAAATATAGGAGCATAAAACAAAACGAGATCGGCCAGCTTATTGTGCCCTTGTGAGAAACGGAAATCAATAAATGGCCAGCTAGCGAAACAAAAAAACGCATTCGGCCAGCTGGCTCTGCCCTGTGAGGAACAGGCAGCGCTTACGGGCACCGGTGCAACAAGATAGTCCTCGTGCTCCTCCGCGCTTGCGTACTCACCGCACGGCCCTCACTGCGCGCGCGCGTGTTCCGAGGCGAAGAGGCCGTCGCAGGCCGTAAGATGCGAAGGGTCCGGCGGGTCGCGCATCACTCACGACAGCCACTGCGCCGATTGGTCCCCGAGTCGTGTGCCTCGTGCGGCTCTCGGGGTTCCTTTCGCCTGAGTGGCATCTGCCAGCGCCGTCGGTAGATTCTCTGAACGCCGTACTCGTGACGAATCCTAACCGAGGACTCCGCCGATCACCGTTGGTCGCGATGCGTCCGGTCGAGCCCTTCACATTACCGCCGATGCAAAGAAGACATGGTACAGATGCGCCAGCTCCTCCAAAGTTGGTCCTTTGTAGCCGTTTGTTTACCTTGTCGCCGTCGTCCGAATGCCGTGGGCGGCAGTCAGCAGCCAAGGCCATTCGGAGCTCGCAGCTCTGCCGGGTCACCGCCATTGATCACGGCGTCAGATCCCAGAGCCGACACGCCGGCGATATCGTCGAGGCGACACTGATGCGCAATTCGCTCAGTAGTCTTCAGTCAGTTGTGTCAGTGGCGCTCCAGCATAGTAGTATATGTCAAGAAAGAGAGAAAACGGGCTATCAAAGTCAGTAGTGGCTTGTAGGACAGTACCCAACACGTCATAGTTGAACGTATCCTCACATACATGAAGTTTCAAATCAAATATGCACCTTGCACGGTTTGGATAAATAATGATGATCATATTCATAAAAAAAATACGTTGGTGTTGCACTGATATGGCAAATGTTGTGGTTGTTGTTGTTGTGGTTGCTCATGGTTCTAATTGTTGATATTGTAGTGATAATGTTGTCATTATTAGTTATTTTCATAATTTGTTATTACTATTGCTTGGCAGCCAATAGAAGAGCGTCATTCGCCGATAAGAACACTAGAGAACCAATCACGACGTGAGAATCGTGGACATAAGAAGCCACGCCTCTGCGTTCCTTTTTCAAGCTCTCTGTGAACATGAATGTGATCTACGGAGGGAACTTGGTGAATGACGGGACCGACATTATATGGTTATGCTTAGAAATTAGATCTACAATGTGACACTGAGCATGGCTTTCCACGCACCCAAGTCATGCTTATTTTCGCATCGCAGACTTTAGTTTTAGATCCTAATGAAATGTTTGGCCTTGTCACTCGCCGACATCTTTGCGGAGATCGCAATCAGTAGCTTTTCAAAGTATAATAATAATAATAATAAACTTTCTTTCAGACTCAGTAGTCTTGGCTGGTGGGGCAAAAGGCGATCTAACGCCGCCTGACGAGGCTCCACCAGCCGTGTACATCGTTCAGCAGCAGAGAGGGACAAAAATAAAACAATATAATAAAAAATAAAAAAAATTCAACAGCATTCAGACAATGATAGGACAAAGTCTAAAATGTTAGCGCTAGTAGTAATATAAATACACATAACACTCGGGTACCATCCAAGTCAAAAGTAATAATACATTCACATGAACACACGTCATACCGTCTACGTCACAACCGTACAATCAACAATAGTAGAAAAAACACTAGCCAAAATTCAACAAGAAGTAAGCTTTCACACTCTTTTTAAAGGTATAAGGCGATACAGCATCTTTAACTATTTCTTCAATTTCCAAATACTTATTTAAAAATTCAGGAACTTGATGTGCTAATCTTTGTAAACCGTAATTAGTTCGAGATTTCGGTGTCATATAATTTTGGTCCCTGAGATTATAAGGTGTACTTTTACGTTGATAGAGCTCGTAGAATGCCGCCTGGTCACTACTAATTTGTTTATATATTTCTACTGCAAGTTTAACATTGAAAAGCTGATCAATACGCAGTATACGATACTTCGAAAAATAAGGGGCTGCATGCTCTTTGGATGATACGCTTTCAATGGTGCGTACAGCTTTTTTTTGAATGGTAATGATTTTGTCAAGGTTGGTTTTTGTGGTTGAACCCCATACTAAAAGACAGTAATTAAGATGGAGTTTATAAGGCTGTAATAAAGTTGGCACATAAGCCAGCTGGGAAGAAGAAACTTGAGTCTTTGGAGGGAAAGTAGTCAACACCGTGAAGTTTTAATGCTGCTTAAAATACACCTCATATTGTTCTGAACTGGCAGAATTGACAGCAAGTTATTCACTATGAGAAAAAGTAAGTCTATGTAACTATCTTTGGGGTGGTAAAAGGTTGTCCCAAATACAGACATGTACACGTTACCCAAAAAAGTTACTAAATACCGTTACTCGTTACTCGCTCAAAAAGTAACTACATACGTTACTCGTTACCGATTCTCAAAAGGAACGCGTGAGTTACCTCAAAAGTAACGAGTTACTTTTCACGTTACTTTGAAGACCAAATACACAACTGTTTTTGTTTCATGGTTTATTGTTTTCTTTTAGTAGTCGTTGCCCTTAAGCAGCAGCTGCCTGTCGGAAGTTTTCATCAGTTATGTTTCCCTGCTTCCTTGAAAATACAATTCCGGTGACGCTGAAGCGTCGTTTTACTGACGCGCTCGAAGGAACGGCGGTGTTGTGCTTCAGCAAGAGCTGGTGAATCTCCGGGAACTGCGCCTTCATTGAGGACAGCGGGTAAGGGGTTATGTGCCTTCTCGTGTTTGCAACCTCCGAGTTTACATTCGCTCCGTACCCGTGTTAAGTAACGAAGGATTTTGTTAGGAATTAGTTGGCGGATTTGGTTTTAGAAAGTTTATCTTCTTCTACAGCTGCGTCGGCATTGTTGGGTTGTTTTTTATCTGCTCATGCGTGTGCGTCTGCATGCTTGGGCGTTTGTTTTGCGCTCGCGGGGGAACATGAACGGGAAGTGGTCTTCCTGCCCCGCGCGCGCGGGGGCCTTCGAGCAGTCGCGGGCGGGGGCTCGGCAAAGACGAGTCGGACCTCAGTCGTTAACGGATTGAGTTTCAGTTTGCAGCGCCGGAACGGCGGTACCTCTGTCCGCGCTTGTGGCTTTTGCTGGTGTGCTTGTGTCCAGGCGTATTTCGCCGCTTCAGCGTAGAAACCTCTGCTTCTTTAGTCTGACGCAATAACTTAACTGTCTGGCGCCAGCTGGGGCGGCAGCCAAAGCAGAGACTGACTTGCTAGAAGGAATTTTGGATTTGACAGCAATACGTAACCGGGAACGAAGTA
>JAZHYW010068651.1:0-39783 GCA_037355805.1 Ixodes ricinus
CGGCTTGAAACGGACTTGCGAATTGCGCGTCTTCAGAAACTTAGAAATATTTTTGACTTTTTTCAACGCACCCACATAAAAATGAAATACAGTAGTTCCACCCTGTTATATTTATTGATCATTTAAATTTTATTATAGGCGGCAAGCTACATTGGAGCAGTTCAAAAGAGAAAGCAACACTTCTTAACAGACCAGCAGGCGTCGTAAATTTTAATGTATAGAAATCGGCAGACGTCCTATTGATTCGGGGCCTTCATTGGCCTATATGAACGTCCCGCCCTTTCGGAACCAGCAGATGACCACGACCTTTCGCGCTCGTTGTGTTAGATAGGACGGCCCGTGACAGTAAAGCGAGCAGCGCACCCTGTGTCACGAGGAGTGAAATGGTACGAATGTGTCGTTGACGCGGCGAACAGTGACGGCCACCCAGGAGTAGTCAGTCAGTCAGAGTATTGCAGAAGGGAAAGCAAAGTAACTGTTGCCCGGGAGGATGAGAACACCATGGCCTTACAATATCGACGGTCAACAACAGTTCTGCCTGCCAAAACAACGCCGCGTGCGAGCTAAAACCGGCGGCGCGGGACGAAAATCGCGCACGCACACGAAGATGGGCCGGTTTCGTTAGGGATGTGGGAAAATTTTGAAACCAGCCATCCGTGCACGCGTGAAACGATACCGCGTATTTGCCCAAGCTTCGAACGCCCTATCCTAGAAATGGCCGTGCTCTGCAAAGTGGTTGTCCTGTGCTTGTCCTCCGTGTTT
The DNA here is from genome assembly GCA_037355805.1 of Ixodes ricinus. NCBI lineage: Eukaryota > Metazoa > Arthropoda > Arachnida > Ixodida > Ixodidae > Ixodes > Ixodes ricinus. The sequence goes on from JAZHYW010068651.1 coordinate 763, forward strand.
TATTCTTTCAATTTTATGTACTCTATCTCCGTCCGCGGAAATCCGATAGCACCGAAGGGTTATCTCTTTTGGAAACAGCAAAGCCCGGAGACTAGCATCAAAAACGAGCGTGTTGGTAAATATACTTGTGTCTATTCTGCCCGGAGACTAGTTGGGTCAAAGTCAGCCTCCTTGGCAACTATAACCGTTTGTGAAGAGTGGTCTTCTCCCGAGATGAAAAGTTAGCGCCGGCTGACGTGTTTTTTTTTTTTTTTGAAAAAGGGAAGGGTTAAAGAAAAGTTTGAGTAACTGCATGCAGTAACTACCTCGAAAGCTCCTCTCCCGATATGAAGCTCGAGGCATGTTACGTCTCGGTTACCTTCTCGCGCACCGCTGCTCGAAACTATTCTTCACTTTGTTCCGCACAGCCACGACGGATGTGCGGAACAGAGTGAAGAATAGATTCGAGCATCATCTGGACGCCATCATCCTGCCAGGCTTCAGTGTCATGGGACTGGACTCGGTGTCGGTCAGTTAAGACTTTTTTTATTATTTTATTTCGTGTGTGTTTCTTCGCCCCGCTGAACTTTGTTTCTCGGGTGCGGTTCTGCTGAACTTTTTTTTTATGTTTCGTTACTAACTGTTTGTTAGCATTGTTTACTTGTTGGGTTTATTTCTTCATGGCGTAGCGGCCTGACGGTGCTGTAGAGAGCGTGTTCGCACGCATTTGGTTGTGTCCCGTTTAGGGAATGCCCGGAGGAGCTGGTTTTTGTTCTTGCCGTGTGCGGCTGAGTTTTTCTGTCTTAATTAACTTTTTTTTTCTTTACGTGTCGTTGACTTCTTTGTCTGACCAGGCGTGGACCTATCGCCTTGCCACGGCTCGAACCTAAATCTTTTATTTTTTTACCGCAATTTTCGTTAAAATCGGAGTTGGGTAATTTTATTCTTATTTATTTATTTTTATTCCCTACCCTTCTCCGTGACAATCTCTCCGTGTGTTTCGGATCGTTTCTGTGCCATCACTTTTGTGTATTACGGAAGTGAAAGGATATTCCCTGGTGATCTGTGCGATGTGCGGTGAACAAACCCTAGCGTTTGGTTTCGGAAAGAATTGTATATAATAGATCAATGACGTGGTAACTTTTCATGTCTTAGTAATATGACAGCTAATAGCTAGTCATGCTAGTTTACAGTGAAAGTTTTATCAATCGAAAAAATACAACGTCTTTGCCTCTTCGATATTGAAGGTCTACTAGGCCTGCTGATTTGATTAGATATGTTTCTCGTGGTTTCCCGCTCTTTTGAAAACATAAATAACTATTCAATACCACAAAATGCGTTTATAATTGATTACAAAACGCAGACAAAAATTCAAGAAAACTTTTTTACAATTCATAGAAGCGCACGTTTTTTTTTTTTTGTCTGACTTAGGTCTTGCAAAATGAAGACGTTTTTGTACGATATTGATGCTTAAATATAGAACATACAAACAAAATATACACTTTCTCGACTTGCTTTTCGAGTAGACAACTATCATATCTACATTTTAACAAAAAATAAAAAAATAAAAAATGGGTTTTTTGAGAAAATCGATCTTAAAATTGGTACTTTTTGGGTTTCGCATAACATTAACGTAAACGTCCCGCAAAGGCTATTTAATACAGGTAAATCATTTTATAATATCTATAAAGAGCGTGTTTTGGGCTCTCCATAGACATAAAAAATATTGATGTAACCCAAGTAGATCGCCAGTATTTAATTGTCAAAGTTCGTCAACAATTGACCGAGGGGGCGTTTTTGACATTTTTACAGAAAAAAAGCAAAACGCCTAAAATTATTTCATGGTATTAGAGCCTTTTACCTGTGCCCACAGAGTGCTTGAAAAAAGTTAATATAATGTGGACTGAAAATCCACGACGGCAGATCGAGCGAAACATCCGACCCACGACGGATGTGAAAAACACTGCTTTCCGCCGCGGCCTCTTTTAAAATTCGTAAGTCGAGAACAAAAATCCGACGACCTTGCCGTTTGTGGCTACTGCGTTTTTAGAGACGACGCCATAACATATATTTTTTTCAGCGAAATTAAAAATTCGACCCTTTTTGCCTGCACGATTTGAGATGAAACCACCCATATATATATATATACATATATATATATATATATATATATATACTTATATATATATCTTCTTAGGCTGAGATACTGCCAACGCTCCTTTATCTCCAAGACATCGCGTAACGTTCGCATCTCGTGACCTCTACCTCACGGTCCTCTCCTTCTTCCTCTTATCTCACGGTCAATCTTGCCTTCGTCGTCTTCTCCTTGAAGCCTGTTAATCCATATCGCCATCTCTTGGCGATATGAATTCTAAAAAGAGTTGATTTAGTGGTTTTCGATGGCGCTCAGTAAGTTTCTAATTGGGACCATATGTCTATTTCGACTAATGAAAAAGTGAATTAACAAATTTTAATTAAGTAGCCGACTTATCGCGAAGATTAGCCATCCACATAATGTCCCCCTGGCCGTATGAGTTACCTGCGCAAACCGCATAAGTGTAACATTCAAGGCTTTTTTTATACAAATCTGTGAAGCTTAAAAAAACCTCTCTATTTCTCTCTTTCTCTCTCTCTCCCCCCCCCCCCCCCCACACACACACTGACACACATATATATATATATATGTAAGGTTTGAGGGTAGGCCAGAAAGGACAAGGAAAGTAAGGTGGGTGCCACATAAGGCGACACTGCGCGCGTTGCACTATGGGACGTCAGAGACCTACACCCAATTCAATTTCTGCGCTAAATTTAGCTGGGAATTGAAATGGTGTATAGGACTGTTACATCTCATAACGCAACGCGTCCAAGCGTTGCATTATGGGACTCTTAAATCCCCGTTCCCTACATGTAGCGGTTACGCCGACGGCGACGGCGACGCCGACGTTGCTACATGCGGAAACCGGCGCCTAAATGCTGCGCTCTAAATGCACTGCCAAAAATAACCAAAATTGAAAACGCAAAAACATTGATATACGTTGATACAAGCAAGCAGTTAAAGAAAATTAATGGCTATCTGATCAAGTTAGAGATACCATACTCCCCGAGGCAGAAACACAATATTAAGAAATGAGCTTAAGCTCCTCTAAAGAAAAAAAGAAAGCTAAAGAGCAGTTACACTAAAAACTGAATTTAATAAAAAAAAAGACACCTGAAATAACGTTAGAGTTTTTCCGAGATGACTTCATTGACATCAGTCGACGTTAGATTACGAGCATAAAGAAATAATTACTGAATTATTTGCCTATATTTGCTAACTCACATTTGAAATATTTGTTTTTGCTGGTACATTGCAATTAGAATTTTTTTTGTCCGTCGTAAAATAATGTTATCGCTGTTTGAATTCAAACAACTAAATTTTGCTTCGGGGAATTTTCTGCCAAATGTAAGCCGATGTCGAAACTAAGACGAAAAGAGTAACGGAAAGGACATCAGCCTCTGCAGCGGGCGTGGGCAGCGAGTAATCGCAAGCCGACCTGATAGAATCGTGTTAAATAAGTTGTTTTAAAAAGCACATACCACACTTCGAAATCTCGCCGGACGTGCAGCTTTTGGGCGATTTTTTCCTTTAGCTTTGTTATGGTGGAATCTAGACAACCTAACTACGCCATTAAATAGTGGGGAGATGAAGACTGCATTTCAACTCCTATGAACTCCGATTGTATATTTGGATGAAGGTGCACCGAATCTATAATTCCAATGTACCAACCAAGGCAGATATGACAAAAAAATCCGATTTTAGGTAATTAAACTCTTAGTTATCACTCTTCATTTGTATTATTCGAGAGCCGTGGTAGACAACATTACTAGAAGGAACAGTTTCTTTATTTAGAGTTTATGTTAGAAAAACAGTACTCAGTCTTTGGGTTGACACCTTTATATTAGGACAAAAAGCATGAACACAACAAAAAAGGACTTTACTAAGGTTAAAAAATTAAACTCCCAGAAAATGTTGTGTAATTAAAATGCAAATCTGAAAAAGAAAATTCTTCTGAGTATTGAATTACACTCGCTTCTTGTTCGAGAAAGACATGGGAACTATTTTCATCCTCGTACAAAATGATCGCAAAAGTATTCGCATCTCTGTTAGTCTTGACAAGCAAACTATGCAAAATGAGAAATGTTCCAAGTACAATGAAAATAAAGTGTTTAGCTTCCAATTGTAAGATAAGAAGAAGGAAAATGTTATGTATAGAAATTTTGTTGCTTTTATAGTACTTAACTAAAGTTCGATTGACGTACAGTATTTCAGTATTGACTAGGCCTGAACTACAAAGGGTGTCGATGAATTACTTTATCACCGTTGCAACATTATAGTCAGCACAATGTTTAGGACAATCAGATTTTGTATATTGGAGAAGGTTAAGTGACTGTCCAAGATTTTAGTCGCATTCTTCTTTTCCGGTAAAAAATCCCAATAAGAAGTGTTGATTAATGAAATGGCTTCCTCAGACACACACACAAAAAGGTGCAGTGCTTTTCTTGGTCTTCTGTAACCAAGTCTGCTACGCAGACCCAAATAAATTAGAGAACGCATTAAGAAATTCCACCATCATGTCAGTCTTTTCGCCAATGGCAGAAGAAAGTTATGAACACAAAATCAGTGCTCGATAGAAAGAAAAGTGCTCAATAAAATGTTATTGGATAAAGTCGTTGATCGTGTGCATAAATAATTTCTAATGCCAGCGGACTGGCGAAAACAAAACAAAAACACTGACGTGATAGTATAAATGTATTGTAAAGGCTGCTTCACACACCTGCTTTTCACTGTAATTGATGGCGCTACAACAGGTTTTCAAGCCGCTTGCTAGTGCTTAAGACCGGCTGCACAACGGCTTAAATACCGGTTGTAGCTCAGTCGGTCACAGTTAAGCGCCGTTCACACACACTTGCAACCGAATGGGACCAAGAGACACAAGACCGGTTTTTAAGCCTTTTGCGACGACGTAGCACGTGCTCCGCAGTAGCGCGTCCAATCCTTCGCCTCTCTAAGAGGCTTAAAGACCGGTATTATTTTCCTCGCTCCTACTCGGTTGCAGGTGTGTGAACACGCTTTAATAATATTGTTCCGCAGATTCGCCTAACTCTGGTTAATAATTTATTCTCTCCAAATCTGCTATCATTGGTGAGATTAAAATTATGAACAAGTAACGATTCAGTGTTCAAAACAAAATTTAAGAATGTGTTTAGTATTTCAGTTTAAACAAGACGTTGAGCACGGTATTCAACGCACAAAGGAACAATCTGAATATGAGACTTATTTTTAAATAAGGTGCAATACTAGAAGCGGGTCGGAGATTGACCTGTGCACGAAAGTGATTAAACTGACGGAATACTATATGTTTCACCTTTCCTTTGTAGGATAAATCACCAGTCATTCCGAAAAGTTTCTCCCGGCCAATTTTTTCACACTTATTCCCCTCGCCGTTACAAAGAAAGAAGTCCTTGTCGATTGGCAAAATCTGGCACTCGTCGTTTGCAGAATGTGCTAGAAACGCAAAACCTAAGAGAAGTCAAAATGGTTTAAATAAGCGACATCAAAAATGTAAATTTTCATAATAAAACTCTGTTAAAGCCTCAGTCGCATTACAGTAAATACGTAACGGCATATATTAATGATGTTATTTCTACGATTCATCATAACTCTAAAGATGTATAAAACGGTTTCTTATATTCGGGAAGATATTGCTGGAAAATATTTGTAAATTTTAGAAAAAACAATTTGGCTTCTTCTAGTTTATATGGCCCACCTACCACCTGATTCAATCTAGATAATCTAGATAAGAATTGTACTGGAATGGGGTCGCGAATTCTATTCGCTACTTTCATATGCAAATTCAAGATTACTGGTTAGCAATCGCACTAAGCAGGTTAAATTGTTTCAATATAACATGATCCAGCGACGACACATCTCAAGGAGATTCCGACCATCATGTTCTGTAAATAACGTATCTAATTTTCTTTGCTGAATCGGCTATCTAACAAAGGTGTAAGATTTGGCAAGTATGTCGGACAACGGCGAAAAAAAGCTACGAATTTGCAAAATAACACAAAATATGGATCAAATAAAATATCAAGCATATTTTTAGTGGCCAGAGAAATCACGAGTGTCTCTAGTTGCAATGGTAAGAATTTGAAAGCTAGATAGAGCGGGCACCTCAGGCAGGAAATACATCTGCCTCTAGAACCTCTGGTCAGGCAGTATTCTGGAAACATGTGCTGTTCATTTTATATAATCTAACAGAAGCCAGTTTCAATGATTTTGGGGTAGTCTTGCTGATGGTTTCTGATCTTAAGTTGTTTGTTTTTATTTAGCCCAACACTCCATATTGTCGGCTCGTAAGCATTCCGATTGAAGCCCATATCATGCCAGGCATGTGCTTAAAGCTTCTTTTTTTCGCGACCCGACAAATGCAAGCGCGACAATGGTAAGTGTGCTAAGGATTATTGACCACACAAAGCTCTTTATATAATAAAATTGGTCACAAAATTTAGATTATGGTCAAGCCAAATCCAGTTCGAAAGTGCATGGAATGTTAAAACGGCATCCGTTACCAATTGCAACAGACTTTATATATAAGTGATCATGATATGGATGAGTTTGCTGAAAACTTATAAGTATCAGGCAGAGATTCAACGTAGGAATAATCTGAAATGTAGTTAAATAGTTACCTTGAAATTCACTAATCACTGTTAATTATTCAAACTTCATTTAACTTTCAATTACGTTTTAAAAGTTTGTTAGAAACTATACGAAGTTTTATATTTTCAAAAAAGTAGCTTGCAATAAGATTTCTATTTGAGAGGTTTTGCTTTTATGCAGCCTAGTTTTGCAACAGCGTATACAACTTGCGTTTCAAGTTCCTCCTACAACGAAACGTGGAAAGTGCTGTTCTCGTGACCGACTACAGCCGACTATAGACAACGTTAGGGGCGAATGTGGATGTATGGTTAAACAGAACCAACATGGCAACGTCATGGCGTTTCCAGCGCGCTTCTTACGTCCAGTGATTAATTGCAGGACTGAGAATTCGCTTTGGCATTGCGGTTTTAGTACATAGATACTTTTTCTACTACCTCACTTAGAATATCGTAATGCCGGCACGTTTTCTAACAAAATGTTGTACACGCAAGCAGTACGAAAGAAACCGTCTACGTATCATGATGAGTAGCAATTTATGGGATCTTAATTACGTGTGTGCAAAATCAGGCTACATTAAAGCAAAATATTTCTGATGATTATCCCAAAGCATAGTCTTATAAATAATTTTAGCATAATTAACCTGCCTTTCGTATATAATCTTATACAGTGAGACTCCTCAAATTAGTAATTCTGAATCTGACGAACTAATTTTTGAATAATAAATAGCCAAATAATTGCGGCAGTAACTCTCTCATAAAATGCGCGTCGGGCCCAATAAGTCCGTAGTAAATGCGGTATCTATGAAACCCTCATATCTGTGTATTGTGCCATGGCATGCAAATGATGTTCCCTTTTAAGATGTCTAATATATATTATCACTTCTCTAGCTGTTATAGAAGCTATAACATTGTGTCATATGCAGTTGTTGATGCTTTTAAATGATGTATGCTTGTTGGGAATGAAGTTTAAAATTCAAGGTCCTAAACTCTTATCTGTTCTTTTTTTCAGTATCACGTAATGCCACTGTAATGGCACCCTGGCACTGTGGGAAAGTGAATAAATTAATAAATACAAAGTTCAGATAAACTTGAATATATTCGAACCGTATACTGAGTAATATTTATAATTCTCAGGATTTATTTACCGTAAGGAAAATCGAGGACGATTGACACGTGCCCATTTATTCCGCAGACGTCCTTTAAAATTGGTCCATCTTTGTCTTCTTGTGATGGAATCATGTCAACTCTCGCATATGCGAGGTTGTCAGAATACCAAATCTTAAACGAAGAGATATACGTAAAGTCTCAAAATAATAACCAAAACAAAGATTATAATATAAAGAAGTATTAACAAAAGTTCTAAATACTTCGCAGTTATTTTATTTTCTCTTAACCGCTGGTTGAAAGAAGCCCCGCTATAATTTCTCAATTCAATTCATATTAAAGACGACCTCTATATTCGGATAATAAATTTAGTAAAAGCTTGTTTTTTTTAGCTTCAGCGTTCAAGAACCGCTGCAGAGGATATGAATAAAGTTGTTCTTCCTTGTTTTATATCCTCGTATTACAAAGCGACATAAAACGTTCGTCTATATTTTTGCCTGATATTACTTCGAATGAATATTTCACATTTCTAACCCAGGAGCAGTGTCGTGCCCGTTACCGACCATAAGTAAAAAAATAGCGCTGCTCGCTTGTTCGTCAAACATGAACACGTTACTGAGATTTGTTATTGCTCCGCAAATATACCAAAATACCCTTACCGTTACTTTCAAGAACTAACCAACGTTAATTTGGGTATCAGTATCATCTGACAGGAATAAGCCGCGGACTCAAACTTCGAGAGCAATTATAATTTTACAGAGTGATTTCATAGTGCTTTGTATATTTTGCCAGATTTATAGAATACGGGGTGAGCAAGTGCTCCAATATCCGTCTGTTGGCGCATCGGAACGCGATAAGAAGCACCAATCAAAGGGCAACATGACGAACAAGCAGAGAACGCGCGGTGAGGAAGCAGGCAATCGCGAGCCGTCATTGGTTCAGGCCGCGGGAAAACAAAAGCAGGTGGGCACATCTGGAGGGTAAACAAAACCCACGAGGTGCGCAAGAAGCACTCAAAATTGAACGCCGTATAGATTTTTTTTTTAAGTATAAATCGATCGATTTTGCTCATCTTTTTGCGAATGATCCAACGACCGTGATACACTAATGTAGGGCTAAGCAATACACTTTGTTTAAATAAAATACTGGTTTCAACGAGTTGCCGCGCGGCGACAGTTCTTAGGGACTTTTCGTGAGTCGTTTTGGTAGTACGCTTTCCGAAATTGTCAGCGGTTCAACTGAACGTTCCGTGAAACCGTGTGTGCAATTTGACCAGTTTAAGTACATCAGAATACCGGCGTAACCATCTAGACAATGATGATGATTGTGTTTGACCTGCAGCGCCATCTTATCGTACTCATAAACAACTTTCTCTAGCATGAAGATCCGTAGCTACACTCTAAGAAAAAGGGAGCGCGACTTAGTCCCCGAGGGGAGCAAGTGCGTTGCCACAACCATTAGTCCCCTTGGGGACTAACGGGAAGGGAGTAACAGTTGCACCCCTCCATTAGTCTCTCGCACTAGCACCGTTGGGACTAACTGTTACACCGTTTCAATTGCACCTCAAGGACCAACTGTTAGGCCCTTGCACTTGGTCCCCTGGGACCAACTGTTACACCGTTTCAATTGAACCCTGAGGACGAACTATTAGGCCCTTGCACTTGGACCCCTGGGACTAACTGTTACACCGTTTCAAATGAACCCCGAGGACCAACTGTTAGTCCCTTGCACTTGGACCCTTGGGTCTAAACGTTGCGCCCTTGGATTTAGACCCCTGGGACTAAAGGTTTATCCTTTACATTTGGTCCCGAGCCACAAATCTCCGAAACGAAATTGTGCAGTTCAGGTTAAACGTAGCTTTATTGCCTCGTAGATACACATCTCATTCAAGGATGACTGAAGTCGAAGTTCTTGAGCGGTAGAATCCACGATAAGGCCAAATCCCAAAGAGTGCACTTGCGTCGACGATGGCTTGAACACTGGGACGTCTGTCCAAACCGGTCGTGGTCCAAGCACCGTTTATTGGGGCACCGGCAGCTTCTTGCCTGTTTGCGAGGAATTTGGATAATTAGTAACAGGGCAGCGTGAAATACCCGATCGCTCTACAAAAGTATGAGATATAACACACGCAGAATAAAATAACAAATAGGCTACAAAAGTGGTACAATGGTTCACATCTAACATGCGATCTGTTGACAGCAGACCAGCGCAATATTATATTTTTAGAAATAAATGAACTGCGCAAATGACAAGGACAGAGGTAGAAACGAGTACGACACACGGAGCGTGAACCAACTAGCCCGCCAAAAGGTGTTACTTGAAATTATATTTTTAGTAGATCGTTCGGTGCGAATACAGACCCAGCGTGTGCGAGTTCAAACTATGCTTCAAAGTGACGGAACGAGCTTCCGCCATCAACGCGAAAGTCTGTACAATCGAATAAATGTCTCCATTAAGGCCGATTCTCACACGCAGCGAAGCGCTGAAGTATCGCTGTTCACGTGTCGTGAGCTGCTTTTCGTCTGCCATGAGCAACAGTTTTGACGGTGCGATACAAAGCTGGCGAAAGCTCCCGTCAGCACTCGCTTAGCGCTAGGTCAGCGCTATGCTTGTAGCTCTCTGCTGCATGTGTGAACAGGCCTTTATGGTAAAGCAAATCTGCCAGGGTCTGCAAAACACAAAAAATAGGCCATCGGTAGAACTGGCGTTTTGCTCGATACGATTGAATATCTGGTCTCTGTGCTGCATAACAAAATAAGCAAGCATGGTGCCAAAAAGAATAGAGCATGGCGCGCGCTTTGGAAGCTAGATAACGCGCTCAAAATAAAACACTTTCTGAAGCCGCAGTTAATAAATATATCTTAGACAGAAGTACTTCGACATACCTTAATCGAGTTCCCTTGTCTTGTGACTTCAGAACAGATCAAGTGCAGTGTTGCAGCACCGGGAATCCAAACCGGATCCCGCAATGATCGGAGACGATACACGGCGACCCGCTTCTAAGTTCTGACGAAGGCTGTACTAAAAACAGGTTCTTTTCAAACAAAGACCCCTTCCCATTTTCCCGACGGACCCTATCTCCCCATCTGCCGAACCCCCCGCGTGAGCTAGGAGCGCCAGAAAGAATGCGGGGTGGGAGAGGGAAGGGCGCGTACACGAAAATCTCTTTCTCCCTCCCACTACACACGGACACACCAATGCCTCAAGGACGGGAGAAGGCCGAAGGTCGCCATTTCCAACACGCCGGTCAAGTGACATACAGGCAAACACGTTTTTTTTTGTTTTTTTTTCTCTCTCTTTTTTTTTCAGTTTCCTCGGAGGCCTTCGTTTTTTTTGTTTTTTTTTTAGTTCGCATTTGTTTTGCATCAGCAGGGTGTTGCCATGGGTGACTTTTCGGGCGCGGTTCGTTCTTCGTTGTTGTTGTTTTAAGTGGAACGTGCCGTGCATCAAGTGTGTCGTTGTGGATTTTGAGTTCGACATTGGACTACCAAGAAAGGTTGGTTACGGGGAGACGCAGAGACGAGGCTCGACTTGTTCTCAGAACTCAGTTTTAGCGATTGAAGTGACCATTTATTCTGACTGCGAGACTCCGGTGTTGAAAGCGCGGCTTCTACAAACTCTTAAGTTTCATTTAAGAGAAAAAAAAGTGTTAGTATTTGGAGGTGTTACGTTCGGATAAATGCTCATTTTTTGCGCGAAGGCAAATAACGTGAATGGGACTTGTGAAATGTCAACAGATCATTTTTGACGAGATAGTTGGGTGAAGTAGAGTCAACACGTTCGTTAACTCGCATTTGCACAGCGCGCGAAGCTCTACCATGTAATGTCTTAACGTTCGTGGCACATTAAACAAATTCGCCAGTTTCGTCCGAGTTTTGTCAACACTTTCAGCCATGCTGGGCTGAGTCTCGCCGATCCCCAAGACAAGCGAAATGTCGTCCGTCCTCCTGGCAAACATTCCGTTTGCCTCCGGGGACTAAATCATACAGATGCACCCTGTCTGAGGGGGACTAATGGCTGCTTTTGCTCGCGCACGCCTATCGGTTAGTCCCAGTCGAGCGCAGTTAGTCCCAAGCTTTTGCGCACGGTACCTAGCTTGAACCAGATGGTCCTTTCGGGGAGCAACTGCGAGTTCAGAGGACCAAATGCTGCCGTTAGTCTCTTGAGGCCAACTTTTTCTTAGAGTGTAGCGTTTCACGGCGTGCAGCCGAGCTAAACAAGAGAACCAGGGTAACATCTACCGGTTAGAATTTCAAGAAATCTGTTGCTAAATTTTGACCTTGTATTTCCTGCACACATCGACGTTTCGGTGACGGTTCCAGTGACCGTTCCGGTGACGGTTCCATCGACAAAGAAAAAGAGAAATAGAAAGAAATGAAAGACATTTTGAAGCAATCAACGGTTGAGCGCGAATGCGTACCGCTGTTTGCGAACAATTCGTGTTGAAGCGACCAAGACGTGTGTACCTCTTTTCAGAGTTCAGAGAATGCGGTGTTAGAGGTGTGCCACGAAGGAGCTAGGAGAATAAGAACATAATTAAAACCTAGCAAGAAAACGAGTATTACTTAAACGAACATAACTAGGTTGTACCGGTAGACGAATAGCATAAGGTCAAGACGCGCGTAAGCAGTTGCAGCAATAAAAATTAAACGTACGAGGAAAAATAACTATATTTCTATAAAATATCAGTCGAGCCAACCGTATACTGTAAACGACTTATTTTTAGCCGGCTCAATTTTTTGCGATTTAGGTCAAAGAATAATTGGAATAATTCGCGGGTTCTAATTTTCGTGACGCGGTGGAATCTCAATATAGATTCCAATGTGTTTACATTTGTCCGGAATTGTTTGCAGAATCTATTTTCGCGAATTGTAGGTGATTCGATAAATGCGAGAGAATTAGGTCCACGCAAAAATTAAGTCATTTACAGCACGTGAAAACAGTTGGGGCTCCGATCCACACTGTGAAGGTGGTTGGAGAGCGAAGCTGTAATACTGTCTGCAACGATTGCCAACCGCTCATAGACACTTTTTATGGCAAACGCCACCACGTGATGCTAGTCTTTGACATCTCAGAGAACTTCCGGTTTATAAAAAGAATGAACAAAGGCCACCTTATATATCTGTGTTAGGTGTTTTTAAACAAAATGTTGTAACATTTGGTAGTGGAGTTAACGATGCTCCAAGAAATTATGTGTCATCCTGAGATTCACGCTTGGACATTGTTTCTGATCGGCTTAGTCCTGCTGCTTTGTCGTAAAATTCCTTCAGTAATAATGTGGCAAGTAGCATTTTCAGGTTCGTTTTTAAGGTTATGACGGGTTACCTAATTTGACATACGCAAACCGTTTTTTTGCCCTCTTGGATGCTTGTTAATAAAGGTGAGGTACTGCTGTTTTAGATCGGTCGCCTTTCTTGATAAATGTTATGGCGAGTCCGCAATCTGGTTCGACTTTTTAGGCGCTATCAAGAAAGGCAACATAAAAGCACGACTGTTGAGAAGTAAGTACAGACTAAACATCATTACACCCTTCAAGGTGTAAATGGCTTGTCCTATAACTAACACCCGTGTTGGTGTAGCAAAACGCCATAAGAGAAGTTCGTTATTCCTAATACCCCTAAATGAAGGCGTTATTCCGAACACCCTTAAATTAAGGTGCGATTCCACAGTACACCGTTTTATTAGGTGTTATGACTGCGCAGTACGCCCTCTAAATTGGGTGTACCGCCGCCAGAAAGGTGAGTAAAAAAACGCAATTACCAATACCCATGAGATAGGGTGTAATAACCCAAAAGACTGCACGAAGAAATGACTCCGAATGAGTCGAAACATGTCTGGTTCACTTTTTATTTTTCGATCAAGATTATACTAGGTTCTTCTAAATTCTCTTTAGACGATTGCAAGCAGGTCATCTGGCCGCAGCCATGTCCCTGCTAACTACGTTCACAAAGACGGAACGACCGGAAGTCACTTGGGACGCAAGCGGCAGTTCATGTTTGTAAACAGTAAAATGGTTTATTGAGACGGAAGCAGGACTATCAGAAGCGTGCTTGCAGAGTACTTACATATAAGAGAGCGATCTCATGTAATCCGTGATAGATGCATAATCCGATTCGAGCAGCACAGAACAATTTGCAAACACAATGCCGGGGATGAAGGCGGTCGCTCACATTCAACGGAAGTCTCGCGTCCGCCGATGAGCAGCTCTTTGCCGAAACGCGTTCTATAAACACAGCACAATAATTCCATAGACTCCGACGAAATAAACGGCCATTATAAAAAATTTGACATGGATGTATTCTGCCGTTCACGACGAAAAACCACGGTCGCGAAATGGAACTCGTCAGGACCTGCTTGCACAAAAAATAGGAAAACACTGAAGGACGCTTTTTGGAAACCGGATTTACGTGGTCCCTACAACTCACCATAACCTGGCAAACGGCGAAGGCTATGACCCCAGTGAGCCCATTAGCGCGTCAGAGCGAGTCGCGTGACAAATTTTAGTCCAAGGGTTTTTGAACATTCTAACACCCATAATCGTGTAAAAAGTGTGGAAGAAGGGTGCAAGTTAGGAAAAACACCCTTTCTACAACCTTTTACAAGATTTCTAATATCAGTGGGTGTAAAAGGGCGTGTTGACGTCTTACACCGCTTACACGTCCTTTTTACGCTCCACTTGTAGCGATGGATTTTGAAATCGTGTAAAGAGGGTGTATGGCCGAAATTTACGCCCTTCATTGATATGGTGTGAGGGGGCGTAATGATGATACTGTCGAATACACCCATGATTTCATAACCGTTCATGTTTATCGCTTTGGTGAAACGGTTGCTGATGTACGGCGGTACAAACATCGAGTACGATCAATCGCCACACGATGGCGCGTATGATTAGGAAGTGCTTGAGAACAGTTTTTGCAACTCCGATCGAACTCTTCGTCCGACACGAGCCAAAAATAACGTGTCGCGCGTGCATCAGTTTTATCCGTTCAACTTCAATTTAAAAAATCTCCTCCGCCCGCAAAAGGTGACCGAAGACGTGTAAATATACAACCCAGGAAACACACCGTATTGCGCCGATATTGGATCTAATAGAAAAGATTGTGCCCGCACCATTTTGGTTCAGCCAATATTTAACGAATAGGATGAGTCGCACCGACGCCATCCTGACAGAATGTACGCGACGCCGTTTTTGGTTGAGTGTTGAGAGTATCCTGCTTGAATCGGCTAAGCCGTAGAGGTATTTCTATTTCTTAACCGCCTAAAATGCGACGTGAACAAAAAATTAAGCTACACGAATCTGCTTGCTTTTAGTCCAAGAAGTCTTTCTCAGGCTAAAAGCAAACAAAATCCGTTCTGCTTAATTTTTTTTAAACTGCCCTGAAATTCTGAACAAGCTGTGGCGCCCTTGTTTTGGGTAGTACAATCTCACCTGACTGGACCCTATAAATACACTTCCAAACACATTAAAAAAAAAAGAAAGGGAAAGAAGGAACTCAAACGCATAAACAAGACGACGATCAGCGAGTTCTACCGAGACAGCATAAGCCACTCCCCGGCTCCACACTTTTCGAAAGTGAACCGCCACCCATAACAACAACGACCCCAAGGTCCCGCACACAAGGCGACCCTCACTGTGCAGCGCAGGAAGCAGCAGAGGGAGATTAGCTGCTTTGTCCACCCCCTTGACCTCGCCTTCTGATAAGCTTCCACACTCTAAAAAAAAAGGGGAGGAGAAATGGAGGAAAAAACGATGTTCCACCCTGTCGCCAACGGAAGGGAAGAAATTGCCCCCGTTCCTCCCTTTCACCGATCCAGAAGCAGCGCCACCTAGTGCTGCTCGTAAAAGGGACGAAAATTCCTCCTCTATGTTCGTAGCGGCAGCGGCGGTCGAACCACCGCTGCCGCCGCGAACATGTTCAATGGCGGTGACGGCACCTTTACGGCTTGGTTGCCGTCACCTACAGCGATCCCACTACTGCCCATGCGCGGTGCTAGCGGAGGAAAACCGGAGCTGCGGAGGCTAGCGGAGGTACACTAGTGAAACAAAAAAGCGAGGCGCGTAGCGCGGCGTGTGTCTCGGGAGAATCACGCTGTATACGCCCGCTTCGAGATCGCGCTTGTTCATGGTGGATGAAAGCTTATTGCTGTGATAAGCACAGGTGGCGATTTATCACTGGCATGGCAAGTACAACCACTTTTGTCGCGTTACTTGCTAC
Source organism: Ixodes ricinus (assembly GCA_037355805.1). NCBI lineage: Eukaryota > Metazoa > Arthropoda > Arachnida > Ixodida > Ixodidae > Ixodes > Ixodes ricinus. Next base: position 16,761 of record JAZHYW010068651.1, read on the forward strand.
AAGACTAGTCGACATAGTAATATATCCTTAACCAGCTCGCCTGCCTACTTGCTTTAACTTCAATGACAAATAAAGCGCACAAAAAATAAATCGTCTTGATTTTTTTTTTTGCGTGATTACGTAACTGTTAGGATTGCTGCTCTATTTGAGTCGACCCGTCTCTACGTTCCTACCCCCTCACCTCCGCGAGAAACGTATACTCTTGGAATAAAGCGTACGTACCATACAGCGAAAGATAATCCGTGCGGCGTTTATTTCAGTTCTGTGTCAAACAGAACATCATATCCCGTCGATAGGAAAGAGCACTGCGTTGCGACGAAAAACTGCGTCCGACACACGTTGTAGTCCGTCAACATCGAGGCCACAACCGGCTTGCGGCAAACACCCGTTTTTGAAAAACCATAGCCCCGCACAAGAAATGACACCGAAATGACGATTCGGCGAAGGACCGAAGCAACGGATCCGGAAAGCAAGGTCAACTATGCATTCGGGAAGAGTCCACTTGGAAGAAAGGGTAGTACAGACATTCCATTCTGGTTGCGGGGCGAAGTGGGGGAGGAGGGCGGTCCGCGGGCTTGAAGGAAGGGATGATTCACCACAGCCGACGGTTCACCGCTTTTGTTGTGTTTGTCCGTTTTTTTGTCGTTCCCCATCTCAGGGTTTACAAGATGTCGATTAATTACCAGCTCGCCTGCTTTTTTTAGTTTGCACTGCGCTGCATCTCCTGCTACATATCAAATAACGCACTAAAAAAAATACGTCGCATTATTTTTTTATGCGGCCGACTTTGTTTATTTACGCGCGGTTCCTCTCGTGTCGCGAAACGAGCGCGGCTGTAGTGGTGTTAAAACCAGTAATATTGTTTCTTTGACAAATCTTTGAAATACTTGTGCAACTATTAAAATGATTCATTACCCCACCAAAACTGAAAATAAATTATACTGGCACTGAACACTACAATCAAACAATAGTTTCTTTGCAATATTCACCACCAGTGTACTGCACTTAAACACTGCATTGCCAACATGATTCATCAAACTTATAAAGAATATAATTATTTAATTTTAGTTAATTAGCTTAATGATCTACATTTGCTTTGTTCAGGGTGTTGAATTAAGAGATGGGGGCTATTCCCGGAGACATTTCAAATAATGTATTAAGTACGAGTAATATTTACTCCACCTCTCCGTGTTTATGCGACAAAGGATAGCAGTCACCGGAAAAGTCGGATTCAAAAATAAGACTGCCATATATAGAGAGAGTGCGAATTTGACGTTCGTAGAGAGGTGTGGGGGTCGGTGTCGCTGCGTTGTGCTGTTGTGCTGTGTGGGTGGCGTTCTGCTTGTGTTCAGTGTATTATGCGTGTTCAGTGATGTATGTGTATCTACCATGTAGCGTTAAAAAGTCGGGGGAGCTTTGAAACAAACTAGCGCGTCTCCGAATTTTTTTTTTGCCGTTATGAGCGCCATCTTGTGGAAGCTCTATCAATTACACGTGGGGAGAAAGTTTCCTCCATTGAAAGAAAAAAGGTGACAATTTTCCTCCCTTCTAGGGGACGAACTTTTTCTCCCCAAGCAAAAATAGGTGGCAACTTTCCTCCTTCTTAAGGGAGGAAATTTCCTCCCCGTTTTGTAGGAGGAAATTTCCTCCCTTGATGTGGCAACATATTGGACACGCGAGTTCCTCCTTTAAAGGAGGAAGTACTACTCCCTTTTTTTTAGAGTGCACACTTTCTTTTGTGACTTCGTGCGGCTGTGAGCGAGTGCGAAGGCCGTTTCTAGCGAATCAGAGGGGTGGAGCCGAAACACGTGACCGCTTTCAGTAGGACAAAAACGCTTCGACTAAAATTTGTCACGCGACTCGCTCTGACGCGCTGATGGGCTTACTGGGGTCATAGCCTTCGCCGTTTGCCAGGTTATGGTGAGTTGTAGGGACCACGTAAATCCGGTTTCCAAAAAGCGTCCTTCAGTGTTTTCCCTATTTTCGTGCAAGCAGATCCTGGCGAGTTCCATTTCGCGACCGTAGTTTCTCGTCGTAAACGGCGGAATACATCCATGCCAACTTTTTTATAATGGCCGTTTATTTCGTCCGAATCTATAGAATTATTGTGCTGTGTTTGTAGAGCACGTTTCGGCAAAGAGCTGCTCATCGGCGGACGCGAGACTTCCAGTGAATGTGATCGACTGCCTTCATCCCCGCCATTGTGTTTGCGAATTGTTCTGTGCTGCTTGAATCCGATTAGGCATTTATCACGGATTACATGAGATCGCTCTCTTATATGTAAGTACTCTGCAAGCATGCTTCTGATTGTAGTACTGCTTCCGTCTCAATATACCAATTTATTGTTTAAAAACATAAACTGCCGCTTGCGTCCCAAGTAACTTCCGGTCGTTCTGTCTTTGTGAACGTAGTTAGCAGGGACATGGGTGCGGCCAAATAACCTGCTTGCAATCGTCTATAAAGAATTTAGCAGAACCTAGTAGAATCTTGATCGAAAAAAATGTGAACCAGATATGTTTCGACTCATTCGCAGTCACTACTTCGTGCAGTCTTTTGGGTTATTACACCCTATCTTATGGGTGTTAATCATTGCGTTTTTTTACTTACCTTTCTGGCGGCGGTACACCCAATTTAGAGGGCGTACTGCGCAGTCATAACACCCTAATAAAACGGTGTACTGTGAAATCACACCTTAATTTAAGGGTGTTTAGAATAACGCCTTCATTTAGGGTGTTATAAATAACGCCCTTCTCTTAGGGCGTTTTGCTACACCAACAAGGGTGTTAGTTAGAGGACGATCCATTTACACCTTGAAGGGTGTAATGACGTTTACTGTGTACAGAGAGCGGTCACTGTGTTTCGCTCTACCCCTCTGATTCGCTAGCGGCTCTTGCACTCGCTCACAGCCACACGAAGACACAAAAGAAGGTGTGGAAGCTTATAAGAAGACAAGGTCAAAGGAGTGTGGACAAAGCAGCTAATCTCCCTCTGCTGCCTCCTGTGCTGCACAGGGAGGGTCACCTTGTGTCGGGACCTTGGGGTTGTTGTTCGAGTGGCGGTTCCCTTTCGAAAAGTGTGGAGCCGGGGAGTGAGCTTATGCTGTCTCGGTAGAACTCGTTGACTCGTCGTCTTGTTTATGCGTTTGAGTTCCTTCTTTCCCTTTTGTTTTTTTCTTCATGTGTTTGGAAGTGTACTTTATTGGTCCAGTCAGTGTGAGGCTGTACTACCCGAAATAAGGGCGCCACAGCTTTTTCAAAGCTTCAACGGAGCTAAAAAGAAGAAGTAAAAGATTAAGCAGAACAGCAATTTGCCTCTTTCAGCCCGAGAAACACTTCTCGGGCTAAAAGCAAGCAGATTCTGTTTTGCTTATTTTTTTAACGTCGTATTTTAGGCGGTCCAGAAATAGAAATAGCTCTCCGGCATAGCCGATTCACGCAGGATACTCTCAACACTCAACCGAAAAAGGGCGTCGCGTACGATATGTCAGGATGGCGTCGGCGCGACTCATCCCATTTGTTAAATATTGGCTAAACCAAAATGGTGTTGGCACCAATCTTTTCGATTGATCCAATATTGGCGCAATGCAGTGTGCTTCCTGGGTTGTAGCCCTCTTGCGAGCGGAGGTGATTTTTTAAATCGAATTTGAACTGATAAAACTGATGCACGCGCGACACGTAGTTTTTGGCTCGTGTCGGACGAAGAGTTCGATCGGAGTTGCAAAAACTGTTCTCAAGCACTTCCTAATCATACGCGCCATCGTGTGGCGATTGATCGTACTCGATGTTTGTACCGCCGTACATCAGCAACCGTTTCACCAAAGCGATAAACATGAACGGTTATGAAATCATGGGTGTATTCGACAGTATGAACATTACGCCCCTCGCACAGCGTGTGAATGAAGGGCGCAAAATTGGCCCATACACCCATTTTACACTGATTTCCAAAAACCATCACTACAAGAGGGGCGTAAAAAGGCGTGTGAGGGTGTAAGACGTCAACACACCCTTTTTACACCCACTGATATTCGGAAATCGTGTAAAAAGGTTATAAAAAGGGTGTGTTTCCTAACTTGCACCCTTTTGACATGATTATAAGTGTTACAATGTTTAGTGTGTAGTCTGGTATGCTTTGTTCGCATAGGAGAAAACGTCATTCAAACCTCCTTGGACATAGCTCTCGAATGATTGTTATATGGTAAATGTGGCGGATGTAGGTGAGAGTTGTGGACGGAAAAGCATGAAAGTGTAGGGATTTTAGATAATTCACACAGATACGCGCGAACGTTGTTGTAAAAAGAACCCCCTGTATGTCTCGTTTGTTCATAAATTGTATGAATTTTTTATTTTAAGCTCTTTATACAATACACATTTTAGGAGCGAAATGTAAACTTGTAGCGGATAGCACATTTTAATGTGTTATACCGTAGCAGCAGTTGAATGGTAGCTATGCCCTTGTCGATCGCCATGTTTGTTAAAGGTATATAATACAAAGGGTTGCCAGTGTGGTTCTGTTTCGAAATATGTGCGTTTTGTTGAATTTTTTCATCCTCCAAATCAAGTATACTGTATGTTTTAAATTTACAAGTTCCGCATTCTAGAACACCTTGGAAGCGGTGGATAAGAAATTTCGTCGTGGTTTGAGTTGGCTGGTAATTGTTTCGAAGTATGTGGAATCGATGAGCTGTGAGTTAGAGACTGTGCGACTTCATTGAAGATTGTGGATTCAATAAAATTGATCTAAGTTGTTTCCTATTTTGAGTACGAGAAATACGTTTTGTGGTACAGATATTGAGTGAAAATCTCTCGATGTTAAAATATTCGGTTAAAAAAATCAGTATTTCATCTCAATCGAGATTTTGTACTAAGGGTTAATATTTAAGTGCTAGTTGGCATTCAAATATAAATTTATTTACGGGCAAGGTTAAAAATGCCCCTTTATCTGTAAGTGAAAATATCACGCACCCTCAACGGACTATTAATCAGTGCGTTGAGGGTGCGTGTTTCTAGCTGAATGGGAATTTTCTGTTGCATTTTGTTTTTGGTATCTGCACTACATTTCTGAAACCAACATTTTGGTAAATATTCAGTTCCGCTTTCCGCTGTGAATCTGGTGCATATAATGAATAACACTGCCATGTAAAAGCATGAAATGCTTTTTAACAAAAATCTCCGAATCCCAAAATTTTGTCCGTCCTTCGTCCTTTTGTGCCTCCGTGCATTTCCCGCTAATTCCATAATGGAAAAACTATAATGGTGTTTAGGTCACGTGCCATCAATTGATGCCACGGAACCTGACGTCACGTGACATATACATTAATATACATTCCCTGCTACATTTTGCGGAAATTTGGTGTCACTTGGTGCCACGTCATCAACCTATACACTAGTATAGTTACCCCGCTAAATTTAGTGAAATAAATGACGTCACGTGATATTTCACTAATTCATTTTCCCCGCTAAATTTGGCGGGGAAATAGACGTCAGGTGGCCTGATGGCCTAAACATTTTAGGTTTCTCGCAAGGTTTAGCGGGGAAATTTACGACACGTGGCATAGCAATTCCCTTTCCATGCCTCCCTCCAACCTCTTTCCAGCTGCCTCCTTGCTTTTGAGGCAAATATAGCAGGGTCATTCCATGTCAAACGTCCCAGACGTTGCGCTCGACCCCTTCCGATTTCTAAAAAAAAAATTCATGGCCTTTTGCCCCAATGTCCGTAGCCATGCCCTGAAATATTTTTGGCGAAAAAATTGTTTTGATGACGTGAGCGCGGTTTGAACTTTTAAAAACAGCGTGAAACTAGGCATCACTCAATAATTGATGAAAAATCAGCTTTTTAGTGAAAAACCTAGCAATATTTTTTCTTAAATTTGTACGGCTTTTGACTCACAATGTGGTTGGGCTTGTGAAGTTTTGTTTAATTTAAATATTTTTTAAAACACAACAAAAATTTGAAAATTTTAACATTTTTGTTATTTTGTTAAAAAATATCTAACTGCTCCCAGGACTTGATATAACTATTTACCGGCTGCCCTGCAGGTATATAATCTATAAAAAATGTTTAAAACCGCGCAATTAAATATCTCGCAGTAAACAAAAATCCTGAAGTTGCAAAAAAGTGCGTTTTGACGCATAAACAGCCGCTTATTTCACCCTGAGGTGGTCCAAGTAAAAATACAAAATATGGTGCGTTTGGAAGAACAATCGATAATCTTTTAATTCTGAAAGTTTAATCAAAGTAATTTTTGTTTAAAGCGAGAAAACAATTTTGAAGTTGAGCTCTCGCACCACAACCCACGTCGCTTCTTAACGCCTCTTCGCCGCACAGCACGCCACCTGCGACGATAGCTGACACGATTAGGTCCAAAGAAAGAACGGAGTTTTCTGCCGCTTCCCCTTGTCCGTCTTTCCGGCTGCAAAGGAAGAAACGGCGGGTATCGTGTAATAATCGTAGGTGCCGCCAGCGCGTTGCAATAGCAGGCCCGTTGTGCCCTTTGTACCCGAGGGCGGCTCGAAACGCGATGCCTAATACGGGCGGCATCAGTTGAGGTGGACTTCTCCTTAAAGGGAAACGCGATAATATCGCCGCGAAGTCTAGCTGTCACGCATACTGCGGTGAAAAGCGGAACTATTCAGCGACGCAAGAATTTGCCGTTTCAAATCCGATTTAAACACAAACGAGGCGTGAGCCTCCAACTGCGCGCATTCGTTACATCGCCTCGTCGTATGAGATTGCCCGTTCACGGGGCTTTTCTGTTGCTGTCCACATCTGTCCTGACGTCGAGAAGAGAGAGTGATTGCGATGTGTACGTAAGAAACAGCTAGCTTACTAGCGGATGCTCTTACCTGGCAGCGCTAAGCATTTGTTGATATCAAGACAGTGGAAGTCCACAGGAGGACACAGCCGCGCAAAACGGTCAAAATAGGAAAAGCCATAAAGCAACAAGAGTAGAAAAAAACCTCTTCCCACCAAGATGTACCCGACAACTCGGGGTCCTGCTTTCTACCTGCGTGCGCACACCGTGACACCGTCGCACGCTTTGCCGGGCTCGACGGTGGCGTGCTGTGCAGGGAAGAGACGCAAGGAACGACGCCAGGTTGCGGCGCGAAAGCTCAACTTCAAAATGTTTTTTCCTCTTTACAACAAAATTACTTTAATTAAGCTTTCAAGAACAAAAGGAAATAAACTCTTTTCTAGAAGTCACCATGTTACCTATTTTTCTTTGGGCCACCTCAAGGCAGAATTGACGGCTCTTTAAACGGCAAAACGCAATTTTGCACAAATTTAGTTTTTTTTTTCTGCAAGATATTTAGTTCTACGGCCTGAAACCTTTTTTGTGTACAGTATACCTACAGGGCTGTCAATAAGAGTATTTACAGTCGCATGCAGCAAAGCCATAGTTTGTAACAAAACTAAAAATATGCTAAAATTCTCATATATTCCTTATTTTTTAAAGCTGCTTCGAGCATACCAAATTCCATGACCATGATCCTTATTACATAGCTGTCCGAATACCGTAGGGTTTTTAGGCAAAAATATTCCAGTGTTCCGTAAAAAAATCTTACTTTCCATCAATTATTGAATGACTCGTAGTTCCACCCCCTTTAACTAGTTCAAACCGCCATCACCCCATGAAATTTGTTTTTCGTCATAAAAATGTGTTAGAGAGGCACCACAAACGTTACGGTGAAGAGCCATCAATTTTATTTTAGGAATCGGAGGTGGCCGTGGGACCTATGACATGGCATGGAGAAGTCCTGGTCACTTGATGCCGCCCGTCGTTTACGCATCGCGTTTCGAGCCGCCCTCGGGTACAAATGGCACAACGGGCGTGCTATTGCTACGCGCTGGCGGCAACTACTATTATTACACGATACCCGCCGTTTCTTCTTTTGCAGCCGGAAAGACGGACAAGGGGAAGCGGCAGAAAACTCCGTTCTCTCTTTGGACCTAATCGCGCCAGCTATCGTCGCAGGTGGCGTGCTGTGCGGTGAAGAGGCGTTAAGAAGCGACGTGGGTTGTGGTGCGAGAGCTCAACTTCAAAAATTGTTTTCTCACTTTAAACAAAAATTACTTTGATTAAACTTTCAGAATCAAAAGATCATCGATAGTTCTTCCAAACGCACCATATTTTGTATTTTTACTTGGACCACCTTAGGGTGAAATAAGCGGCTGTTTATGCGTCAAAACGCACGTTTTTGCAACTTCAGGATTTTTTGTTTACTGCGAGATATTTAATTGAGCGGTTTTAATTTTTTTATAGATTATATACCTGCAGGGCGGCCGGAAAATAGTTATATCAAGTCCTGGGAGCAGTTAGATACGTTTTAATAAAATAACAAAAATGTTAAAATTTTCAAATTTTTGCAGTGTTTTAAAAAATATTTAAATTAAACAAAACTTCACAAGCCCAGCCACATTGTGAGTCGAAAGCCGTGCAAATTTAAGAAAAAATATTGCTAGGTGTTTCACTAAAAAGCTGATTTTTCATCAATTATTGAGTGATGCCTAGTTTCACGCTGTTTTTAAGAGTTCAAACCGCGCTCACGTCATCAAAAAAATTTTTTCGCCAAAAATATTTCAGATTATGGCTACGGACATTGGGGCAAAAGGCCATGAATTTTTTTTAGAAATCGGAAGGGGTCGAGCGCAACGTCTGGGACGTTTGACATGGAATGACCCAGCAGCCTTTATATATGTGCTCATTGAAGACCCATTGACTTGTTTGGCGTCCTTCACGTGAATGGAAGCATACGTTTGAAAAGAACGTTATCCCTTGGTAATGCAGAGACACAGCACCAACACAGGTTGACCTTGGACTGCTGACTGTGGCAATTATCTCATCACGAAATAGCGTTCAACAAAACTGGTAATATTATAGGATAGCCGGTCGAGATGATTTTTTTTATTGAAACAAATCGGCGTAGAGCGATTCAAAATCGCGTGACAACTCCATTAATAAGTGTGGTTAATTACTTTAGAACTTGCAGATTGAGCTCTATGGCCTAAACAGTTTACGTTCAAGGAGATGACAATTTCAACTTATTATAAAGTTCAGAACAAAACAGATCTTGCTATGAGATAAAAATTGTTCAACTCACTCGTTTGAAGGATAGGGGTGAGAAACCTCCTGCCAGAATTCCTCCGGAATTCAGGTTAAAGCCAAACTCCTCTTGACTGAAACTAAACGACCACGGCATTGCAGGAATTTCGTGGAGCTTTGTATAGCTCTTGCAAAACATGGAATGCGGAACCTAAAAAAAAGAAAAAAAACAAATAAAAAACATACTTGAGGGACAGGTCACTAATTATGTTAGTACATTTTCTGGAGTCTTAGAAATATGGAGGACAAAAATAACTGTTATCAGATTTTAACAAACAAGTCTATAATTAGGCTGAATAAGAAAACATTTTCTGCAGTCACTTTATGTCCTGCACTGTACTGTCCTCTTGAAAAATTTGAACTCACAAATTTACTCTTTCACATTCAGCTTTCGGCACATCTGCCACAAGTGGATGAGGACAAAATATAGGGAAAATATTAGGGCCGTTGGTCTGCGCACCCATTGCATTAAGATTTGAGTGTTTACTTTTTGCCAATTCTTATAGTAATCTATGCTTCTTGAATGATTATATATAGGCGCATTTCTGATTCAGATTTAAGTACTGCTCCATGAGGTAAAGAAGAGCAGAGGGTTTTTTCAGACGTAATAACTAAATTCGTTTTATAATTTCCGTTAATAGCTCCACTCAGTAGACTCCTATGCTCGCAGAAACAGTCCGGATGCTTAGTTTTTCTTGAGTTCGGTGCTTTATTGTGTTTAAAATAATCGTAATTTTAAATACACAACGAGCTACTCTTTTTTATCTATTACAGTGCAACATAAGCGTGCGCTTGCAAAGAAATTCTTGGGGTACTTGGACACTGACACCCCTCAGAATGTTTATTTTTTATTTTTCGTCAGGCGATTTATTATGGTGTCAGAAGACTACCCAACCAGTATTTTGGTACAGTGCCATATTTATATATTATAATAAAGTAAAAAAAATCCTTGAAACCGAAACCGAAACTAGGCTGAAAAGAACGCATAAATATAGTGCAGGTGAAAAGTACCAAAAATCACGTGGCTCTGCAATTTCTTTTTTTTTTTCGGTCAACGTATTATAAGTTTTTTAGAAACCACAAAAATGGGTATCATATTTTTTGTTCATTTCTAGTATCGAGTATGTTCCTCGATGACCCATGACTTTGATTATCTTTGGTGGTTGTGTCTAAACCATAGAAAACGCCATGAGACCCCGGAGAAGATAGTGAGCACGACTCAAACCGGCCAATCCTCGATCGGCGGTTTTCGGGGGAAAGAAAACGAATTTCGAGCCGCAATTCGTGATCTGGTTAGTTAAGCCCTCATATGTCGTGTACAAATAAAAACCTTGGCGAGCATAAATACCCTGTCAATGTCTCTTTAATTATTTTGTGGGTTAAATATAGATATTCGAATCGCTCTTCCTTTTTGCCTCTCTTCCATTTCTCATCGTATTGAAATCTTGACTTCACCAGATTTACGCTTGTGCGTCGTTTTTCATCCTAACCATACGAAATGAGTGAGTCGTCTTCAAGACGTGCGGGTCGATGGGCACGCTGAAGCAGAAAAAACAACTCGATAGGAGACAGTCGATCTTTATGCCTTGGTTTAATGCCATTCAAATTTGGTTTCAGGTTTGATAGCGTTATATATTAACGTACCGTGACGTAATTGCATCACAACACCAGCCTAGCATTATGCTCTCAGCAGGAATGTTATGTGCAGTACACAATACTAAAGCAAGCACTGATCTCTCTTGGCAACTTCGACCCGCTATCAAAACATTTTGATTTAAATTAAACTAGTTTGCATTTACAATAGGTCAATCTGTTTTTGTTGAAGTACGTTGATGTTAACACTCAGTTAAAGTGACCATAAAATTGCCTTTTTACTTTTGCCAAATAACTTTTACATCAATCCTTCAATGTTCCCTGAACGCCGCTACAGCTATCCGTTTTCGTTTCGGTTTATTAACTTCACGAAAAATTATTGAAATATCGAGTTTTTCTTTCTCTCCAACTCACCGCAAAACAAGCCGCGCCGTAATTTTGACGGTCATGACGTGGGTCACCGGAACCAGAAGTTCTCTTGGCAGTAGGAGGATGGGAACGTTAGCGCAGAGCTGGCGAGTGTGCCGGCAGGTTTTACCACAGGGGTTTACTGCGCTGATGGCGCCAAGTGCCGATGCCACAGACATATTTTCTAAATCGGCGCCTCTCATCACTGCGATAGCCATGGACACATTGCAGCTGAGTTAAATTAAATTAGATAAGTTGTGCTACAGACTACAGCGATAACATGGGCCTGGTGCCATACGCTGGTACGAAGCTGTTTCCGCGGCATCTCTAAAAAGAAGGAGACGCGCTGTCACTCACTAAAGTAGCCGAAAATTTACAAAGTTTCCTATGAGCTCAATCTTCATTAACTTTTATTTTTCAGGATAGGCTCGCAGGGCAGAGTGGATGAAAAAAAATGCAGTACGTTGTCTTGGACAATCATTTTAAAACACGACTTTACTGATAGTACAAAACTCACCACACGCATTTTCTACAATTCCAAAAGACAATTTAATCTTAACCGAGATATATCAACGTGGAAATATGATTTCGTGATCACATAATGTTGCGATCGTTCGAGAAATGCTAACGCTAATCACTTTTCTCGGGTGATGAAAACACGTCAAAATTTGCATCTTTCATACACGCCTTTAAATACAGTAGGCACAAGTAATATCTTGAACTTGATCACACGCATGGAATGCGCAAAATAAGAAATCCGGGCGATGTTCGAGGAGACAAATGCTAAGAAAGCACCAGTGTAGTCGAAGTAAACAAAGACTACGGCACGAGCGTTTCTGCAGTCTTGAAGGTGCCACCACAGTATCACCGCACGATAGTCCTTCCCTTCTAGAACGTGCTGGGTCATCATCGCGACACGCAACGAGAATTCAGCCAAGGATAGCGCTCTACGCGGAACAATGAGCTTCCAAGTGCACGACGACCACGTCGATCATCACCACCGAATGCCATGTTTTTTCAGCAAGCACAATCTTAGAAAAAGGGCATAAAGGGAGAAACTTTCGTCCCTGAAGCAGGAAAGCAAAGTTCCTCCATCGCCTGGATCTCAATATTGCAGCCCCGAATCGAGCACATCTTCACTTCACTTCACTTCACTTTATTACCTTAAAGACCCCCCATCAGGGGGTATTACATAAGGGGTGGGTACACATGTGATCAGTTCTTGGGTGCCATAAATATTCAGAGAGAGATATGAGATGCTACATTGTCCATGAAAGTTGATGGGCAGGTGACGGCAGCGATGTTGTGGGAAAGGCCGTTCCAGTCTGAGGCTGCTCGGGGAAAAAATGAGGAAAAAAATGTGACAGTACGGGCGCGTGGGCGTGCCACTTGGAGCGGATGACCAGTGCGTTGAGAAATGCGTGCCGGCGGTATGATGTAAGGCATGGAACCAAGCGGAGAATAATAGAACTTGTGAAACAAGGAAAGCGTGGTGATGCGACGACGGGTAGAGAGGCTAGGCAAGCCTGATTCTGCTTTCAGGGAGGATATGCTGACGTTATATGAATACGAGGAATGAATGAATCTAGTAGCGCGATTTTGAACTGCCTCAAGTGCGTTTATGAGATATACTTGGTGCGGGCTCCAGATTGCGGACGCATATTCCAGCTTTGACCTGATAAGTGATTTGTAGGCGAGTAATTTCACTTGTTGGGGGGCGTGACGGAGGTGACGTTTTAAGAATCCCAATGTTTTGTTTGCAGATGAGATAACATTAGTTACATGCGTGCGCCAGGATAGATCGTTGCACAGAGTGACGCCGAGGTATTTATATGACTCTACGATTTCTACGGACATGTTAGCGATAGCGTAAGGGAAGAGAAGGGGATTACGGCGGCGATGAAAGGACACAAGTTTGAATTTATCAATGTTTAGCTTCATAAGCCAGTCGTCAAACCATTCTTTTACGTGGTTAAGGTCATCTTGGAGAGATTGTATCGAGCTCAATAAGGCTTAACAAGGACGCTGCGTCTCTTGTACGGGACGAGAGGAGCAGCAAATAAAAGCATAACAGGAGCTTTCCGCGAACGTGTTGATTTCCGAAGCCAGATTCTGATAGTACTGATAGTACGAAGCCAGTTCTGATAAGCAAAGGAACTTGCGTTTCAAGAGCAGTTACTCGGTCTTCTCGTCGTCAGCACTGCGATATTAAATGGAGACAACCGAGACCCGGTTACCTCGCACACTTTACGTCTTACCTTTGCTATTGCTCGAGTTACAATTCCTTCGCCAACTGCACATCACGGAGGAATGGCAAACCAGTCCGCAAAACCAAAAGCCGCTCTCAAAAGAACAAACTCGAAGCCGCTGTTTATCGCGAAGCGTGAAAGAAGGTTAAATCACTTGCCACCAGATGGCAGGGTCAAGCAGAGTAATTGCAAGTAGCTAGGCTACGTTGTGCTAAATGCCGCCCAATTTATGTTCTACAAAAATGTTTTCATTTCCTCATGCCACCACTGCGCTTCGGCATTTTCGGGAACCTTCATTATAAACACATGTAGACAAATTACGCATACTGCTAGTATCAGCTGAACGTACATTGAGGGCATACACATACATGGCACATACAAACATCAATACAACAGCAGACTAACCCCATCGCAACTCCCGAGCTCTTCGTTTCCGTCTTTTATACAGGTCGTTTTAACATACCTAATTTCTCGGTGACTGCCTAAGCAATAAAAAATATTCCCAGCATATTGATTTTTTTTCAGCATTGTCATACCTCTGAGAGTATTTTGAATGGCTCAGAAGATGAATCTCTTAGTAAAAAGTAAACGCTCGATCATGCCGTAATTATTTGAAAGCCATTAAATCAAGCCGCTCCAATGCGTTTCCAAGCCATCTGTTTGCTTCCCTGCATAAGATGTCGTAGCGAGTATTTATATTGTAGTGTTTGTTTTTCTATTTGTGTTCTTCGCGCTCGGCTGCAATTGTCGTCATGAAGTAATCTCTGTAGAACGGATATTCACTCAGCTGGAAGTGATGCTTCACAGGCAGAGAAATCGCTTTTGGATCAACTTGAATGCAGACAAAGCCACAACTTGCGGCAGGTGTTATGTGTACGGAGCTACGCCTTGACGAGCTCAAAAACTTCTAGCGCTCATCCCAGTGCGCCTCTTGGAAGGCAGTTTCTTCAGGAACCGTAGTACATTTAAACAGCAAAATAAAGGATAGCTTCTTTGTTTTTCTATTTTACTTACCATTTTTCTTTAATGCTACAATTTCAAACTGTAAATATACGTGCTTTCCGTCATATTTTCGTACTGTTCAGTCCTTTCCCCATAGCGCAATCGCTCTCGGGGAGGAGACAGCCGACAGTCACATTGGCCACTTTACGATAGGAGCTTTCGGTTCAGACCAGTGTTACCAGAGTTCCAACATGACTGTCCGCACGTCGATCGATTGTACCTAATCGCTCAAGGGGTCATGAATTCTTAAATGTAAAGCGGAATGTCAACCTGCGACACTTCGCCCCCACCGATCATGGCCCGACCAGCCGCATCAATGCCCGACAGTTTACGTCATTTCATCTTGTTGTTACACGCACTGATACGCGAACACACGGTCACATCGGCGATAATTCCAGTCTTGTGTTCACAACGCACAACACTGCCATCACGATGTTGCTGCTATGTTGCTGACACGCAGAAATACAGAACCACGTTGATTGCCGGTTGGGACTTGGTATCTGCAAACAGAACCGAACCCCGCACAGAAGGCACCCAGGCACCGGGCAGCAAAACCTGCCTGTCTTGGACGCAGTTTCTTCAATTTAAATAACGTCTCCAACGTCTACACATCCACTGTACACACATTGTTCCTCGTGGTCCGCATGGTTCCGCAATCCGGAGACGGCCATCTTACCCAGTGTACGTAGCGTGCTGGCACTGCTCCGGAACTTGGCTGTTTCTAGCGGCCTCGTTTGCTCGTTTGATAAAATTATTAATAAAAACGTCAATGCAACTGAAATGTTCTGCACGTTTGCACTGGGAGAAGGAATTACAGCCGGCCTTCGCTGCCGCTGAAGCTCAATCAACTCAACAACATTTATTAGCAACGTGCGCGACGTGCTCGCAAAACGAAACCAAAAGAAGATGAGTCGGGAAGGCGAACGCTTTCTCCCTTCTGCCTGGAGAAGGAGAAAAACGTCTCGTTCCTCCCTTTTAGTCTTGTCCGCTTGGGGGCGCGTCAGTAGAAGGGAGGAAAATGCCCCGTTGCTACCTTTTCTCCCACATTTTTTCTCATAGCATCTTCGATCAATTCGCACTGGAGTCGCTCCGAAACCAGCGCGGTGCGCAGTGCCACTCGGTGGTGGAGCACGAGGTTGGCGCAACGTGGAAGACAAACTACCGCGCTCGTGTGTCAGCGGTAAGCGCCACCATGTGTCACCTGGATTTTAGCGCGCATTGCAAATGAACAGACGCTTTTCTCTTTTTGACAGCTGTCAGTGGGCCTGGCCTTTCTTTTTGTTTTCGTGCTCCTTTTGCCGTGGCTAAAGATGAAAACGGTTGAGGTTTTTGTCAATGGTGCCAGACATCGCGTGACGTTATCCAAGTCGGACCTCGACGACCTGATGGCTGGCGAGTTGTTTTTTTGCTAAAAAAGAACACAGATGTAGCGTACCGTTAGCGCGTGTAGTTTTGCTTATCATACATTGTGAGGCTTATTAGGACAGCCGACTTATTTTCTTTATGCATCACTGATGAGGAATCAGATTATTTCATTTAAAGTTTTGTATCATTAACAGATTTGTCGAGGTTGAAAGCCTTGGCATCCTCGTTTGCCAGCGGCGCAGGACCTTCGACGGTCGACGGTGCAGGACCTCCGACGGTCCCCGGTGCAGTACAACCTTCGACAGCTTCGACGGTCATCAGTGGTGCGTATTTGTCTATCAACATTTTTTTCCACGCATACTCCAGAGTAAGGGCATACAAACCTGCCGTCAAACTTTTCACTCGGCAACAGGAGAAGCGCGTTCTGTGTTGTTTCATGAATAGATACATCCCGCATGAGACCACACGACTACGAGTTTGCTACACTCTAAAAAAAGGGGGTGTAGACGTTACACCCCTTGTCACATATACGACACCCCAAAACTGCAGTTGAATGTACAGCGCACTGACGTTTGACCGACGCTACCAAATTTCACAATCGGCTTTATAGCCGAGTTGTACAACTCATTAAAATAGTTAATGTACGTGTGACTGACTGCAAAAAAAGTTATCTGGCTTTTCTGGGCTGAACTGCAAAACCTGTGTGTTTTTTTCCTTATGACTTTGATACGTACTTTAGCTGTTTAATATGTCATATCGCACCGTCATCAACCCTCTCGCAAAAGTTGGGACACTCAGTTCTACGTCAGCGCGCTGTACGTGGAACTGAAGTTTTGGGGTGTCGTATATGGGACAAGGGGTGTAAGGTCTACACCCCCCTTTTTTTAGAGTGTATACAGAAAGACGAAGGTGGTGAATTTTGTGTATAAACGTTTCAAAGAATGTGAATTAGCTACATATGGCGGCCGTCTTCAAGTGAAAGACGTCCGGGTGATACAACAGCCAAGATATGGCAACAGCTTGACATATATTGGCCAGGAGATTTGACTTCATATTTTATTTTCACACTGGTAATTTCATTAGTCATTTGTAATTTTGATGCACAGAATGCACCATTTTTGGCCACCTCTGTACAAAATATTAGCGTGATGCATTAAGAAACAGAGTTATGCAGTTCCTTCAAAGGGACAAAGATTTAATTCACTCACGAGGTAGATTTAATTGCGATTTTCAGAGGATGTTGTAGTGTGCTATCAATAATCTAGATGGCACAAGAAGTTCATGGTGTGTGTTGCTGCGACGAGATGGCGCCACTTGTCCGGCAGCGGCACCCGCCCGTGTGAACGGCAGTGCTGATCCCCGTGAATCTGAATGTCTGTATGCTGGTCACGAGGAAAGAACAGTCTTCATCGAAACTCCGAAATGGCTTGACGTCTTTCCGTTCACCGGGATTCGCGCTTGGATCCCGGGAAACCGGCATCTCGCGTCCCACAATGTAAGCCTTTCAGCATTTTTACCGGCCTTTTGAGGCGCTGTCTTTATCGTAGCTGTCTTTATCGTAGCGTTTCCTGTCTGTTTCCACACATTGATAGTGTCCATCCACGACCACTACAGATGTCATCCTCAAAAGCTCCAGACAATTTTTCAGGTCAACCTTATTTGTATGGCCTTTTTTTTATTTTTTTTTTATTTATACATACTGCAGCCCCAGTGGGGCTATGGCAGGAGTGGGAGTTACACAACGGTGCAGACATCACCATGAACCACTGTCAACGGCACACAGAAATTCATCTGGTTGTAGTGATCGGATGTTTCCTGGCAACAAATTCCAGCGTTCAATGGTGTGAGGAAAAAACTGTATTTAAACATATCAGTACGAGGATGAAAAGGTAAAATGTTTAATTCGTGGTGGCTCCTAGTTACAGTTGGACTTGAGAAACTTTATGTAGCTATCTAAAGAGTCAAAACGTGATGAGTTAATCATGAAATACAAAAACTTAAGGCGCTCATACCACGACGCTCAGAAAGAAGTCTTAGGCCTAACACAGAAAGGTTAGAAGAAGGAGAAAAGTTTCTGTCATACCGATGACAAATAAAACGTACCGTTTTCGACGAACTGATTCGAACCGTAGCCGTTGAGCAGTCATGTTCTGACTGCTCAACGGCTACGGTTCTTCACTGATCAAGCCGTTCACATTTATCGACCACGAAACAAGGACAAGTTACATTGGAAATTCTCTACATCCCAAATCCAGCAACGTACAAGTTTGCGGATGGTCAAACGTGCAATGCCTCCAAGCTAACAATCACATCCACTCTTTCAGAACGACATAATACCAATCCCTACTGGGATGATGATGGTGATCCTCTGGGAAGCCTGTTCATTGCGGTCATGTGTACATGCTTATTTCACAAGTTATCCAGTTGCAGCTGGGCACCTGCTGTGCCAAGTCCATTTCAGGTGGCAGTGCCTGCCTGTGTTCCTGATCCAAGCTTTCTGCTGTTCTCGCTGATGGTCCCAACGTCCATGATCCTGTCCACCCTTTTTCACCGGTGACTATGAGCGCCCCTATCATGCCTCGTCCAAACATGCCTTTGTCCCAGCCTCCTCTTCCAGGCAGCACAGGTGTGAGTGATGGTGATAATAATAATGCGCATGTCAATCAGCAACTTCTGAGCCAACCACATTGCAAGGCCGGCCAGTTCTTCAAAAGAAACTTGTGACACCTCTCAAGAACTATGTACTTTCCTACCAAAAGACGTCAACTTTTTATTTTGAGTCTATTGATTATATTTAATTTTAGCTGAATGTTTTTTTTTCTAGTACTGCAGTGTTCAGTGTTTTTTTCTTCTCCAAGCCAAAGGGTTATACGACATGACATGTGCATTTCCTATATGGATATCAACTCATATTTTTGTTAGGATGGATCAGGGTGTGCGCTTTGCCTGGCGTGGTACCATCATTCCATTTTTGTTGAGATGAATTTGTTCATTTACTGTTTTGGAGCATGCGAAAAAGTGTTTTCGACATAAGCTTTTAGTATTGACTGTGCTATGGCAGCATTTTATTCCCTTCTATTTCTTTGTACTTTCCTTACGATGCAGCTGTTGGCATCAGGTACTACACAGAGTGGTATCACCCTTCGCAAAACGCACATGACAGCATCCTAGGATGAACTGATGTGACAGTGAAACTAGTACCATATTATAATCTGCGCCGGTACATGGTGCATAGGATGGGAAGAAAGGGAAATATCGCAGGCAAGCTGGTGAATGACGTCTGTAGTAAAACCGAGAAAAGCTGTTTTAGCACTTTGTTTTTCTGTCTTTTTTTATTACACCTATCTCGGGTTTACTATAGAGGCCATAAAAGGTACAGCAGTTGCTGCAGCTCCTTGATTACCCAACCTGTTTGGAGCCTCCTGGCCTGGGTTATGTCCATAACAAACACCTACAACATGGTTGGTAATTTACAACGTATTACACTTTCTCTGGTGACCTGGTAGTTTTGTTTTCTTATCAAAGGGGGAAAAGTTATAGTGTGTCTTGAAATGCCAGAGATGAGGATTTGAATTGTTTTTTGGGAAGCAGTGACTTTGTGCTGGAGATTAAAGGAACAGTGCTGCTACTTAACCACTTGAAGTGGTTTTCAAGATTTGTGTTTAGTGAGATTTTAACCTGCCACATTCTTACTTCTAGCTGTTATTGTATAAGGGAGAGACAATGTTCTATTCGTAAATATTATTTTTAATTCACGGATGACACTACTTCGATTGTGCCATTCGTATGTGTAGGTTTCGTGTTTGTTTCATTTCCCGCTTGGCGTCACAATTGAACTGGTACACAGTAAACATTCTAAGGCAACCACCTTAGACCCATTGTTCATCAGCAATAGTGAGTCTTGTCTTATTCTTTGCAATGGGTTCCACCTCGGAGCAGCAAACCTTCATCGGCATCAAGGAAGCGCCCTCTCTTCCGTCGGGGCTTGTCTAGGTCCTCTTCCTGCTCCAGACTATGGTTACAGTAGGCTCTGTTCGATTTACCTGTACCTCCTGCACCGGTGCAGAAAAGTGTAGGGCGGTGCACTTCCCGTTGTATCTCAATACACATATTGGAAGTACACTGCCCTACACTTTTCTGCACCGGTGCAGGAGGTGCAAGTAAATTGAACGAGCCTTGTGATAACCGTCCTTATAAGAGACAAGGGATTGTGCTGGTTCGGGATGCATGAAATGTATCAGTCAATATAAGCATACACATTGGCACAACCCTATAATTTGTAGTGCAATGTGGGGTTGCCGAGAGTCCTTGTTGGCATTTGTCAGGATGTTTCACATTCTATTTCAGCAAGAGCTGACAAAGTGAGAAAGTTTGAACCTCCGTGAGCCATTCGAAGCAACAGAGCAAAGTATGTCAAGAGTTCGGTGAACACTGTCGGTATACATTGTCATGTGCTTCCCTCAAACACTCCAATGGGCTCACTGGGACCCTACTGTTTGCCGAGTTATGCTGAAACAACATAGTCCCTACTTATTTTTAAAATACACCATGGGTAACCTTAAATAATACAAATTGCTTGTCTCTTGCAATACATTTTAGACTTATTTCCTATAAAATAAGTTTTAGCTACTATTAATATTTCAGTGTGTTGATCTAAGCTTTTTTGTTTGCTTCCAGAGTCTGAAGAGACAACTGGTAACTGTTTCTTTCAAGAAAAGGACTGCATCCTGCCTGACCCTGCTCCAACCTAAAATGAATGGAGTAAAGGAGAAACCAGGCTGCTTCTTGATAAATATCAAAGTTATTTGAGCCAACTGGGGCCCATGAAAACCTTTTAAGAACAAAAATGCCACGTGGGCAGCCATCTCCGAGGATATTGCTAATGACCTCGGCTGTCACAAAACAGCAGACCAGTGTAAAAACCGTCTTAAAACTATAAAGAAACGCCGAACGGAACGATGCCTCATCAGGTGCAAATCCTGTTTCTATTCCCTACGATGAGGAATTTAAAAAAATTCAAGTCCGTTGACGACAGTGTGGAACCGGAGCTTCTTAGAGGACCTGGTCGAGTTGAGTTTAAATCCTCGGCCACTTCACGCATTTTGGATAGCACTAAGCCAGAATATGCCAAGGATACGCAGCTCACGAAAAAGCAGAAGGTGACTTTTGTATGTGAAATAATGTGGAAGATACACATGCACAAAGAAGAGCAGCGGGACCGTCGCCACAAAGAGAAGTTGGAGGTTTTGCGCAGTCTTCTGGCTCCTGAAAAAGATCTTGATGTCTAATGGTACACGTGTAAATGTAATGACTATCAGCCAAGACGTGCTTCTATATGGACAGAGACTTCCATTACGTTTTTTGTATTTATAATATATTAAATTTAATTGAGTACTTTTGCTACTTTGTTTCTGAGGCTGTACTTTGTACAGCCTCAGAAACTATGTATGCTATTGCTCAGCAGACCACAGGATCTGCTCAAATGCATAAATACTAACTTTATTTTGTTATTTCCTTACAACAGGGTGCACAAAGAAGTTGGCCAGGCGCCGCACACTTTCCTACAACGTAGTGGTGCACAGGAACGTCCAGAAGTTACTGGACTGTGCAGAGGTAGCATGCAATTTTTTTTTTCTTTTTTCTTCACCCAGTTGTTTTAGTAGCTTCTCCCTTTTGGGGTTTTCTTTAGCCCAAGCGTCGCCCGGGCCTGGCTTGCGACCCTTGCTTGCATTTTTTACTTTTTCCCCATCTCTATCTGTGTCTCCTGCGTCGATACACAAATTGTGCAAGACGCAACACGCAAGAATAAACTGTGTGGCCTTGTTTACACTCCAAAATTCAAGGTAGAAAAGCTGCCTCAAGCGTCCCCTCAGTAGCCCAAAGGAATTTTCTATTCGGGCAGGTGTCTCGCTCAGCTTTAGGTTGTAATTCATCTCTTCGGGCACGAGTTTGCCGAAGTTCCTAAATGGAGTTAGGAGGCACTCTCTTATGGCGCATTCACACTGGAAGCGGATCCGCGTTCGCGAAGCGGTTGCGGATGCGGTTTGCGAGCGGCCCCGTTCAGACAGACCCAGAGGCGGTTGGCGGTGGCGAAAGGCGGTTGGAGGTTTCTCGGCGATAACGCGTGATCTTTTGAGAGTTGCGTTAGGCAACCTTGTTTTACAATTCAAAATCTACTTTAATCCACGATCCAAAGCCAAAAGTTTGCTATTTTGGCACACGGAAAATTTTTCTTCGGGATGTTCGCACGCATCACGAGTTCAGGCAGCGAAAAAAAGAGACATGGACCCGCAAAACTCGCCTGTGCTTCCCTCGACTTCGCCCGCAAGAAAAGCCCAGCTAGGCGCGCCTTGCTGACTCAGAACAGGATGCCCCCGACTTTTTCTTCGAAGTGGACCCTTCCCGCATGAATAGCTGACCTTGTTTTCGGGAAAGAGGGCCAGTGTTCTCCCTCGTTGTTCGCTCTTATCATTTTCGAAGTTGTGAACGGTGGGGTGGACGGTGGTGTGGGGTATGTGTTCGGTGCTAGCCGGTCGTGGCTTCGTTGGTGGCGGACTCTCCTCTCGTCTCTCAAACGTCGATCGAGTCTACTGTTTGTTTGACATTAAGCTCGAATAAACGCCGTATGGATTACCTCTGCATCGTCTGGTACGTACACTTTATATCTTGAGTATGTTATTTTTATTTATTTTGGTAGTAGTACTCGTTACGGGTCGAGCTAGCACAGGTACCCTGCCAGCTCCGCGGTATTGCGTTGGCTACGCAATCAGGCTCACGACGTCTCTATCGGCCTTCGTGGTGGTCGGGCACGGTGTCGAAAGCTTTCAATAGTTCACGCAATTATCTTAATGGGTACAAAAGCTGACATTTCGGTCGATCAGGGGCGGGTTCCGACGTTCTACGGGCAGAGACTAGCAAGGCAGCGAGCTTCGCGCTGTGGCACCAGGAATAACAAGCAAACTCTTACCCGAACCAAATAACCGGTGCGAAGCCCGTTAAGATTACGAGTCAAATCTTTTCGCGGCAGATTCAAATGACGGACGTGAACATCGCGTTTCTTCGTTGATTTGTCTGCTGTAAAGCTAGGACCACAGCGCCTCAGACGCCTCGCCAGCGACAGGTGCCATCTTGTTTTGAAAGACGCTGACGTCACGTCAGCGTCGCGTTCCGATTGGTTGCCGCCTTGCGGTTCGTGAAAGCGGTTGGGAGAAATCGGTCCCGAAGCGGTTGGCAAAAACGTGCTCAAACCACTCGATCCCAGCCGCTTTGCGGTTGAGAACGCGCGGATCCGCTTCGCGAACGTGGA
>JAZHYW010068653.1:0-19428 GCA_037355805.1 Ixodes ricinus
ATGATCATTAGTAGCTACGGATATTCTGACAGAGACAACGGGGAAAATAAAGTGTCGACGGCCTCTCCTTGAATAACTGGGTATGTTGTATTCTTTATTGACCATTTCTTCTACAAAGCGATGTTACCATCTGAAACCGGGGGCAGCTCTCCCTGAAATGTTGCAGAAGAGCAAACTCGGAGAATCATTAGAAGAACATTTTCATGGTTTCGGCATGAACAAGTTTCACTGAGTTCAATATTACGCCCCAGTAATTATACTAACGGGAAGACTCTAATATTTTCTCCTCGACTAGGCCGAAATATAACAAGGTCATCAAAACATATTTTTATCAGTTACTCAGGCATCAATTACCATGTTGACAACTTAGTTGTCAACATGTGTTGTTGGCTGTATTCAACGTTTCGACAACGTTTTTCGTTTCACACGTTTTACTCAGGTAAGTTTGTTCAGTGAAATTCGTAAACCCTCAATGCACTTGCTTCGGTCACCTCTCTAATCAAATTTAGCTTCAATACGTTCGAAAGCCGATTTATGCGGTCCCTTCAAACACTGCCATCGATCACTTTGACTCAGCCTCTAGATCAGCTCTTCAGGCGCCATGTTAGGCCCACCTTCTGTTGGTTCAAAAGACACGACACTAAAAGCAACAACTAATGTGTGCACCCTCATGAAGGCAGACAAGAGATACATTCAGAAATGACATGGTGGTCGTTATGGTACGGAACCTGGAGAGCTCCACGACCGTGAGTTCGCCGCGTCCCCAAATGTGACCCTCAATTTCCGCCTGGTGATGTCATAAAAACGGCATGCTGCTGTATGTCACGATCCTGGCGGAGGCACAGCAACAAATTTGCATGCGGCACGACGCCTGTTCTGCTGCAGGTCGCTCTGTCAGACAGACCATAGCCTCCTCTATACTCACAAAGCCTACCAGCTCGACGACGGAGCCATAGAGTTCCCGGTCGAAGATTTGGAGCGTGAGGATCTACTTCAGCACAGCATCAAAGAGCTTCATTTCTCAGAGAACCTGGACGTCAGCGCACAGCTTTGGCAGCGACCAGGACCCGAAAAAGACTTGTTCGCTAGGAAGAAGTGTGTTTCGGCGTCTCGCCGCAGCGGGGCGCCAGTCACGCGGCTCTCCTCTCATCCGTTGTTTGCCGCTCCACCTTTTCCATATTCGGCGGCCGCTTCTCGTGGTGATCTGCCAGGCTTTGTCAGTATATAGGAGGCTATGGTCAGACAGTCGATGGAAACCAGCAGCACACACGAGTTGGTACGCCGCGACGACAGCGACCCCTGCGTCCGCTCGCCTTCTTCGGCAGCATTTCCAACAACCAACCGCAAGGATCGCGACATCCGACAGTGTGGCACAACAGCTCCTGTGACGCAGCTTGTTTCTCGACGTTCGACGCATGGGTGGGACGTGGTGGAAGATAAACACCCCAGTCGAAGACGCGTTCCAGACTCCCTATAGTGATGGCTGTTGGCGCATTCACGATCATCTTTCTTATAGGAGTTCTCACGCTACCTTTGCCAATGGGAACGCAGGACCAGATCTCCAGACAGCCCCTGCCTCGAAACTGGCCGAGAAGCATTTCGAGGTAGGCCGTTGGAATTCCCAGCAGGAACAGGACGATCGTGTATGGTATGAAGAAGCATCACTGCGCGAACCGGACGACGCGCAAACAAATTAATAAATAAATATAATTCCAGTGTTTTAGAGACTGGAGATGCTCTCTAATTTTCGCACAGACCGCTGAGCTCCGCAGCGTCAAAAAGCCGACGCAGGCGCAAGACCACAGCTTTCACACCTTCGCGAAATACAGAATTTAATAAAAATAAAATAAAGAATAAACATATTTCTGAGGCGACGCAGCCGTGCCGGCACCTTACACAACGCAGCACGGAACTCTGTCCATATATAGTATATAAAAAAGATATCTACTGTTCTGTGTTTCACCTTAGACCTATACCTTAAATCATGTCACATTTTAGAACGTCGCTCTGAGGCCATATTGGGACGTGTGATATCAGCGATACCATCCCATGTAGTCACAGTTCTCTGGACCGAACATTTAGATTTGTCTGAGATTTTATAGGCCATTTAGAAAGCCCAAAGAAGCCAAGGGAGAGCAAAACTTGACTTTCTCCCCTGGTGCAAGAGCACTGGGTATACTTCGACCATAATACGTCCAAACAACTTACAAGTACAAGAGTTAGGCTTAAACCGTTTGGTAGTTTGGCTGTTATTTGGCATTTTTCGGTCATCCAAAGTCGCAGTAAGACACATTTTGTGCATGCATGATGCTCTGCACCGCTAGGCTTCACTCTGGTTGTTCGGTTTTGCGATGGCGGCAACTTTGGGTCTAATTATTGCCAAGGGCCATTGATTTAGGCTTCACGGTTAATTCGTCGGTTCATACGTGGCATCTTTGACTAAAGTTTGAAGTTTAGCAATTGTGTGGCGAGCCAGAGAAGAGCCATATAAACACCAATGAAAAGTAGTACTTCGGCACCTAAATAACGATTTGGGGCGAAACCGTAGTAGGCCTTAATCAGGCTCCTAGGGCTGCCAAGCTTGGGAAGTTAGTAGTTTCTCAGGCGTGCTACCTGTGAGACGGCGCTTGGTTCTTTCGACTGTCCCAGCAAATAACTTAAGATAGTACTTTCCAAACCCCTACTTGTATATAACAGCCCGCACTAGCATCCTGAGTCCTTCTAACACCGAACCGTAAATACGGTCGTATTCAACGACTAGATTCGCTTTGTAGTCGTAAAGAACCTGGTTGCTAAGTGTAATCCTAAAGCGCCCTAAGTACCCGAGAGTAAACCACCAGGGCTTTGTGGGTCCTCCCTCTGAGACAATATTCAAAACCCGTCGCTCAGATGGGTTTTATCTCTCGCGATATTTGAGGCTCGGGTAATAAAACGGCAGGACACAAGCGTGTCCCTGCCGTTTTATTGATGTAATAGAGAAGAAAGAAGAAAACGCCAATGCTCGTGTAACCCTACAGCATGTAAACAAAGCTTTTAAGGCAATTAGAAGGCCCACATAAATCGGTTTCCCAACGTATTGCCATGCAATTTACTACAGAGCTGCAAGCAGGTACTGGAAGCTTAAGGTGTAAAAATCAAAGCTAAAGCTCTACCTCGTCTAAAAAAAGAAAAAACTTAAACTTGTTCTGACAACCTAAGTCGCTCCTCAGCAGACCATTCACACGCAGTGAAAAGTGTTGCCAAAAGAGAGTACGCACGCGATACGAGGGAGCGCCGGCCGATTCGCGTTCTTTTGAGGCATTGTTCGCCATCATATTCCGAACTGGCCGACGCTTCCCGACGCAGCATACGCCATCTGTCAGCATTAGTTTTCACTACGCGTGCATCGTCTGCGAAGCGGCAGCGCAGATTGTCCAAAGCAGGTTTATGTTCTTTTTTCTCTTGAAAGAAGTAAGTTCATACCTTTGATTTCTTTTTTAGTAAACTTCAACCACCTGCTGTAGTACATCGCAGCTGAATTTATTGAGAAACTGATTTTGACGGGCCGCTCTAAAGTGTCTCTCTAAAAGCGTGAGTTAACATGCTGTAAACTAACGCTAGATCACTCTAACCAGCATTACTGAATGACATGAGCTGATGCAGCTAATTATGCTGGTCCCACTTTGCCCGAGACCCGTGAGAGCGTTCCGTGTGTGTGTGTGTGTGGGGGGGGGGGGGGTGTAGAATCGCGCATGCGTTATCACGCGCGTGAACCAACACCTCCCGCATGACATCGCTCTGGATGGATGGATGGATGGATGAATCCGGCTGAGCCCTTTGGATCGGGCGGTAGCTTACGCCACCTAGCCATTTTGTTTTACCATTTAAGCTTAGAATATTTAAATGTGAAAACTATATTCACTCCGCACTGAAAAGAAAGTGAGGCTATAAAACCCCCTTGCCATCAGTTAATAAGAAAATACCTAGTTTTCTCTCGCTTTCTGCCACCATTCACTTAATCTTTGCTTGGTAATCTCTACTGTCTTGAAATCCACTTTTCCTTCGCTGTCTCTAAAACCCAATGACTTTATTAAATCTATGTTGTCTTCGGTAGGCATAGGGTGAAGCCCTTTACAGTAGAGTATCAAGTGCTCAGCCGTCTCGTCCTCCTCTCCACAAGCAGCGCACACTGTATCCATTTCCTGGTACTTCGCTCTGTATGTTCTGGTTCGCAAAACACCTGTCCTTGCCTCAAACAACAATGAGCTTCCCCTAGAATTGTCATAAATGCTTTCTTTGGCAATAACTGTTTTGTTTAATCTATAGCTTTCCAGAGCCGTCTTTGTCTGCATTCCCTCTAGCCACCGATCTCTTTCTGTGGCCTTAACTTTCTTCTTAACTGAGACCTGCTCTTCCGTAACTCCACTATAGCCTAAAAACTTTCCTCTTAATTTCCTAGTGCGCTGTCTCCACTTTGTGTCTATACTCCTCATGTATAAATAGCTGAAAACCTTTCGTGCCCATTGCTCCCCATCCATTTGCCTCAACCGATCCTCAAATTCTATCTTGCTCACAGCTTCCCTGCCCTCAAATGACGCCCATCCCATGTCTCCTTGTACTCCCTGGTTTGGCGTTTTGCAATGTGCCCCCAAAGCCAGCCTACCTACTCCGCGCTGTTTTATTTCTAGTCTTGCATGCACTTCGGATTTCATGCATAGCACTGCGTTTCCAAAAGTCAAGCCAGGCACCATGACCCCTTTCCAAATCTCTCTCACCACCTCATACCTGTTGTAATTCCAAAGTGCTCTATTTTTCATTACAGCTGCATTTCTGTTGCCCTTACCTATTATATACTTTTCATGCTCACTGAGATATTCTGCACCATCACATATCCATACTCCTAGATACTTGTATTTACTAGCTCTCTCAACTGTAATATTCTGTATCTTCAGCCTCTCAACTTCATCATTGTTAAAAATCATGACTGCTGATTTTTCACTACTGAATTCTAAACCTAATTCCTCTCCTTCCCTACCACAGATGCTCATTAATTCCTGCAAATCTATCCTGTTGTTAGCCATTAGTACGATATCATCCGCATACATCAATCCCGGTAAGGATTGCTGAATTTTTTGGCCTAGCTTACTGTACGAAAGGTCGAATCCAAGCCCACTCTTCTCTAGTCTATCCTCCAATCCTCTCAGATACAACATAAACAGCAAAGGCGATAACGGGCACCCCTGCCTAAGGCCTCGTCTTATCTCTATTTTCCCCGTTGCCTTTCCTTCCCATGTTATAATCACCTTATTATCTTTGTAAATGTTCCTTAATATTGCTGTTAGTCCTTCATCTAGGTTTAAGCTCTCCACTATGTCCCACAGATTCCTTTGGTTCACATTGTCATAGGCACCCTTGATATCCAGAAATGCCAGCCAGAGCTGTCTGTTTTCTTTTTGCGCTATTTCTATACACTGTGTTAGAGAAAATATATTGTCCTCCAACCTTCTTTGTTTCCGAAACCCGTTCTGTAACTCGCCCAGTATGCCCTCGCAATCTACCCATTCCTCCAGTCTGTTCTTTATAATCTGCATTACCAACCTGTAGTGCAGTGATTTCCACGCCACCTACCGGAGGCCAGCGCGGCGCACCGATAGGACCAGTGTGCTGCCTCACCGTTCGGCTGGGACTCGGGTTCAATCAGCGAGAACGCGAATTCCAACCGAACACAGACGCACTACTCCTATCCAATCTGTGGCTCCCGCCGGCTGCCGGTAGGTGACATAAAGAGTTCGGCCTTATACTTCGTTTCAGCTCAAGTGCCGACGCTACGAGCTAGTGCAACCAATCGAGCACCTTCAAAAAACGCGAGTCAGTAAACATTTTCTGTTTATGATCGGCTCAGCGATGATATACCTTGTCTCATCCTACGATGGACTAAAGGCCAAAGCCACGGGCCGCAAGGTCCAATCACGTTCCGCGCTATACTATGCGACACGCTTAACATTGATTACGGGTGGACGAATAATGCTCGAATCTAAAAGCGCCGCGTTATTTATATAGCTCTGACGCTGCAAAGCGCCTATATGTCGTGGCTTTCTTTGCGATGTAAAATTGCTGAGTCACTCAGTGCTCTTCGATTCGAACCCCTGTCCAGCCGTCCTCTTATCAGTGATCCGAGACGCGGGCACCGATACGGTGATAGAAGCAGAAACCGCACATTTACTAAGTGGCTTGTGATTGGATCTGGCGGTCCGTAGCTTTTGCCCTTAGTCCATCGTAGGGTGAGACGAAGTATAGCACACTTGCAAAAACACGACGAACATCCCATGATGGTGCGCTTTTGACGCTCTCTGATCGATCCCATCAGCTCGTAGCGTCGAGCCACGTCTGGTAAACGAAGTATAGAGCCATCCTATCTCGGAGGTGTTGCGTAAGTACGCGAAACAACAGAAAGAGAGATTATCGATAAAGCTTGAACTACTAAACACAATACGCTTGGCTAGGGCATCGCAGATCTCCACTGCCCTATTTTCGTGCGAGTGCCGCCATTGTGGTGCATAATGCAGGGCGGACGCAACTGGCGATAGACCCTTTCCAAAAGTCCGCTCCAACGCCTGTCCGTCATTGTTTGATTATATACTTTGAGCATGTACTGGATACGACCGCTGCGTCATCGTTCGGCGAGGACTCGGATCCAATCACGCGCTTCGAGTCTATGGATGGATGGATAGATGTTAATGGCTATACCCTTTGTAACGGGCGGTAGCTTGCGCCATCTAGCCCGAGTCTAAAAAGACCAACATATGATTCCTCCTGCCCTTCTAAGACAATATTTCTCCCCTAACTATCACCAGGCAGTGTGGTATATCACCAGGATGACCTTTGGGGGATCC
Source organism: Ixodes ricinus (assembly GCA_037355805.1). Taxonomy (NCBI): domain Eukaryota; kingdom Metazoa; phylum Arthropoda; class Arachnida; order Ixodida; family Ixodidae; genus Ixodes; species Ixodes ricinus. The sequence continues at coordinate 6,873 of JAZHYW010068653.1, forward strand.
AAAATATAATGACCACCATTGTTGCTTGAGTGACTTTTGAAAAGGGTTTATTGTTACCATTCCAAAACACAATTTCCTTGCTCCGCTAAAAAGAAAAAAAGAGTTTTGTTTTTTGGTGGATTTGTAAAATTTGTTTCATTCCATCAAGTACTGCCCATTCATTTGCATATTTTCGATGCATTTTAGATTAGATATATATAGGGTTGTTATCCTATCAAGCAGGCACACGTTTCATCGCTTCTTTCTCAGACAATCACATCTTCTAAGAACTCCTTCGCGCGGCGTATGAACAATCCGCAAAGCTTCCTTTTCTCTTGCGGTGACAACGAGTTTACGTAGGGTAGAGCGCTTACCTCCACCGTGCTTGATGATCAGATACGGAAATTCCGCGAAGGACTGGTAGCTGATGGCGATGCAGATGCAGACGAAAATAAAAGCCCGCTCTGTGGCGTAGTAGTCTTTCTCGGGAGGCCCCAACTGGAGCGCTTCGCCCGAGCCACCGCTGCCTCCCGATCCGCTGGACATGTTGCTCAGGCTGAGAGAAAACAGTAACGATCACGGACTTACCCACCTACCTCGACGTTGTGCTCAGCACTTTGCAATGATTCGTGGGATTCTACTTTGCGTAAACGCATTGTGGGCGCTACTGATCATAAGTTGTAAGATGAAAGTGTAATTGAAATTGCAATAACATGAGCTGGTGCCCAAAACCGCAAAAACTGCCATTTTGCCGTTTTATTGTTCTATAAGCATCCTTTGCGTTGCAATTATTGTAGCGTGAGCTACACTGGCCGAGGTTGAGCAATTTCGCGTGGCTCGCATAATGAGCCGTGCTCCGTGCTGCGCAAGCGCGAGGAGCAGTGACGTCACACGGCGCACAGCTGGCGCGCCGGAGCCGCCGTCGCCGCGCGCTCCGCCGCCACCGCGCGCGCCTCGCCGGTCTGCACATTCCAGAGGAGTGACGTCATAGCCGCGGCAGACGCACTGGCGCCGCCGCGTGCCCGGCTGTCCTCCTCCGTTGCGCAGTAGCCAAGTCTGACGCTGCACCGGAGCCGCTTGATAGCGCCTCTCATTTTGTGCGCATAAGCTTACGCTACGTATATCCTGGCATAGCCGAGCTAAGCCACCGCAATTTTTTTACGCAATAGAAGTCGTACTTCTGCGTCAGCCGTACTCAGTGATAACCGTTATGTACTGATTTACAATCTTCGGTGCAAACTTTGAGGTAGAGGGGAGGAAGTATTCACAAAGGTACGGTTACAACATAAATGTTGCACTAATTACTTATGACTGCAAACTTCTTTTTTCACGAAATTACAAACTTAACAAAAATTAACGGAAGATTTTTTTAATTTTTTATTAATCCAGAATATGTATATGAGTCTGGAGTTGAATCTCAAAAGAGGTGTAGTGCCAGGGATGTAACGTCACGGACGGAGCCTACATCTTTTTTCCTCTAAATTGTAGCGGGAAATGTATTTTGCTCGGGCCGGGGAGGAGAGGGGGGTATTTATGAAGAGCGATAGAACGTCCCGTGCAGATATCAGACGTTCATGTGTTCACGTCACGTCACTGTGCCCTGTGACGTTCACTCACACGGGTCATTCATCCAGATCAGGGTATGTCTCGACGAATTTCCAGTTCCCAGAATCTTTGGATGAGTATAAGCCATTTGTTTTCTTCTACCCCCTTTTATGCTTATGACGTCCCCCCGCTTATCAAGTATTCCCTACCTGAGGGCTCACCTTCAGTAGAGGTTTCCAGGCTCTAATATTGAAACCAGCTCTCCTCGATTTCCGTGGGGACACAATATCGTCCCGACGTGCGAAAAACGCAAAAAGAAAGCCTCACCGTTCGCAGAAGCTTCGGGCCCCAAGAGAATACGCAGCTGATGGGAAAGCTCTTGATGAACGACGGCCTCGAAGCTAACGATGCCCAAGAGAGTCGCGCAAAGGAGGCCTGCGATGTCTTTGAGGAGGTGTACGCGAGCCTGACACGTTTGTCTGGAAGGTTCTGGTCTCGGACGGGAAAATATGGAACAGCCGTTTGACACGTGAAAAAGCACGAGGGCACAAAATTAGCCAGTATCTTCGTCTTTTTTTTTCTGTTACTTTTTGTAGCGTTTACCTGCTTTCTAATCATCCAGATTTTTTTTTATGTAAGGCATTGATGCTTGGAGCACGTGGAGGGAAAGCTCACTCTGCGTAACTCATGGATCCCCTTGTTCGATCACAATCACCACCCCTGACCGTTTCGGTCTGGATGTGCACCGCATAGGTGTGCAGTCGTTTATATATTCGGGGGATCAGTGGCCGAGTGGGCTGGCGCACACCAGCTCGGAGCACGTGGAGCGAAAGCTCGCGCTGCAGAACCCAGGATCCTGGGTTGAATCCTTACCCCTGCCCGTTTCGATCGGGATGATGATTGTACCGGCGTGCGGTCGTGTATCACTACTGCTTGATGCACGTTAAAGACCCCAGGCTAGCGGTTGTAGTGCACTGGCTAAATTTCTCATCTACAGCTGGGAGACTCGCCGCCCGTTGAAGCAGACCAAGTTCTAGGCTGTACAAACGTGCAAACAACCCCTTCTTTTTACAATGGCATCTAAATATTACAGGACCCGGCATGACGTCATGCTCAGCGACACCGGAAAAGGAACTCAATTCCAGACTGCCTTGCGCACCAATGCTGCTCTCATCATCTGCTTGCCGCTTGGTCGGCTACGTTTGGCTTAGGCTACGTCTGCTCCGTGCCTGTGGTCTGCTTCGTCTTCCCGCTGTCACAGCTGACTTTCGGTATGATCGGCGCTACAAAAGAAGTTCAGATGCGCACGCACATTCTTATCACGACGGAAGGAAACAAACGCGTGCTGGAAGCAGGGCTTCTACGGTTTCTCAACCCCGTGCCATTTTCAGCGTTCGTGACTACGGTCTCCTGATATGCTCGGTTTTAAAGCCGCGCTATGACGACTCTCTCTAGACGACGCTCCCGGTGCGGTGTCTAGAGCGTCCGCCACAGGCCGACTTCCTACTGACCAGGCAAGCATAGAGCTCTGAATATCACCTGTTTGACACCGATTCAGTGGACGCCGCCCTGTAAATATGGGGAAAGGAACCGTGTTGCAACGGCAATGCCATGCAACGCGGTTGTTTGCCCCATGCTTTACATGGCGGCTACCATTAACTAAGCTTCCTAAGTAACAGGGAGTGTGTAGGCAAGCTGGTGATAATTAATCATAATGTAACACCTGAGACTGTAGGGCGGAAAAATTACGAATCTTCGAAGTCGAAGAAACAGACGACAGTAAAAGAACGCCCAGAGATTGAGGGGACACTTCGTGGCTACGCCACGAAGTGTCCCCACAATATAAACTCCTTCCTCTCGTAGGACTCGGCCATTAAAAGTGTGACTGCTGCTTGAGGGTTCTTTTTATTGTTTTATCTTCTAAAGTTGACATGAAAGCGCCTCGCGAATTTTCTGGCTTGTCTTGCATCGAACTCCCACAAGATCAAAGAGACACAAAAGGAACACAAAGCGATGACTGGCAACTGTCTCCAAAACTCAAAATGCAAAAAAAAAACTTGTCTTGAGCCGTTTTTAAAACAACCGTCGAAGTGCTACAACAAACATGAAAATGACACCATACAAAAGGTTAGAAATAGAAACATATTCATTGTCATCAATCCAGACTAAGATGTGATGCAGCTGAAACCATACACGGTGTCAAAATGTTTCGTGCTGCATTGTCAAGGTTAGCGTAAGCTCCACCCTCCTTCGCACGAGAGATATAAAAAGCAAGGCGAAGCCACATGTTCTCACAGCAGTACCTATTAAGCACTCTAAAAGCTTCGCTAGCTTTTCCAGTACAAAGGACAATGCAATTTTGCTTGAGCGAAAGAGCATTTAATAGTTTTCATATCGCAATATATCTCGTATTTCATTCAAGAATATAAATACAATCACTATTACAACTTTTTAATATACGATCAAGGGCAATTTGTATTTAATTGAAGCAGTCTGCTCCCGAAATGAGCATAAACTTCTCGAAGAGATTCCTTGACATTAGAGTGCTGACGTGGGACAGACTGAGGATCACCGGACTCAGATATTTCAGGCTTCCGATATCGTGAAAGACGTCGAACCGCTTTAACGTCACGTCTTCTCTTTTGAGCAATGGTCCCAGAAGATTCTCGATCATTTCTTCGTAAGCCTTGCCTTATGGAGCGAAGCGGGAGGAAAGAGAAAAAGTCAATATATAAACAGGAGGAATTTCGACTTCTAAGTTCCGCCTGTGCACCCTCATCGAATTTATTACATTCTCACTATTCAACATAATAAAGGAGAGTCCCTGTTTATCACGGCTTGAAGTAAGGATGCTACTCCGACAGAATAATTAGTAACATGAAGGATGCAGACCATTTACTGCCGTTTCAAGCAGCAGATCCAAAACAACACTAGAGGTACACGTACAAACATGTAAGAGATGTTGGCAACTCCGCTGGAAGCGTAAGGACCAAGAAGCACTTGATATTTCCCATTTTTCAGTGACTCTATACCTTTCCAGCTCCTATAATCTGGGTGGAAGTATTGACAAATAGAAACAATGAAAAGGAGGGGAGGAGGTGGCAGGCCCGTGTTTCTGCAGCTTGACTTTTCTTTTTTCAGCATGACAAGTTAATTGTGTAATTTGAGTACGCCTTTTTTTTAACTCTGAAGATGTTAATCTTTGAACTTTCTGTCTTACCGGTAACCGTATTGTCGGCTAAAGATTCCGTGCAATGCTGCACGTTAGAAGAATGAACGGGAACGATCCGGTCTTGAGAAGAACCCATAAGTAACACATGTTTGAAGTACTCGAAACCTGGAAAAACAAAATTTCACCGAAAACGGTTATCAGCGAATAACCACTTTTTCAAAGCGCCAGTCTCCAAGGCTTCTGCCTACGCAGACTACAACAGAAGATATTCCAGAGAAATTGTCGCGACGGAATAATATATCTCTTTTTCTTCTTTACAGTTACCAGTAGTACCCAGAACTGCTCAATATTGTCAGATACTGGCAAAATCTTTTTTAGCTAAAAAGAAATCTAGTACGCAGTGCTTCACGACTTCAACTTTGGCATAAGCTGAACCAGTCAAGATAAAGTAACAAATAAAAATGGTTTTATAGTACTCAACCGCGTAAAGTTGAACGCAGACACGTCTCCGTTCTTCGGGCTACGGGCCGTTCGTCGAAAGACAATTCGTAACAGGGCAATTCGTAGCAGGGCAATTGGTCGCGTAGGGCAATTCGTCATAGGGCTATTCGTCGCTAGGGCATCTAGTCGAAAACTGGGTTTTCTTTTTCTAGTTTATTTTTTTTTATGAAAGTTTAGAGGAATTCGGGAAAGGGGGAGGGGATGGAACGTGTATGTATAAAATATGAAGTTCAGAAGCCTTCCAAGAAAAGTTCGAACACCGCCTTGTTGTCCGCGTTCTTTTGGAGTTTCGGAAAGGTCGGAGGCTGTTCTTCTAAACATGCATGCTGTGTTGTATCCTGTTTGGATAGTTCACGATCCTTTGTCCGGTTTCTATACTCTATTCACCCTTAAGCTGACAGTGCACGGGAGGCTGTGTGTTCGCCGGGCCAACAGTTTGAGTGGTTCAGCAAGCGTGCAACTTTTTTTGTTATTTCTTTGTTACTTCTTTGTTATTTAGATTTCGCTTATCTTTTTTTTTCGGAAAGTCCAGAACGAACTTTCAAGACTTACAAGATAAAGTTTATAAAACCTCTTTGTCATCCACATCCTTTTAGTTCCGAGGGCACGTTCGTACACCAGCCAAATGCTATAAAATAACTGGTCTAAGCGTTTATTTTGGCAGTCGCTATGGAAGTCATCAGGACTGAAAGAGGCGGGGAGATGCTGGTTTGCGAAAGATTTTTATATACTGTTAACCGAAGGTCTGAGCAAAGCATCTACTGGGTATGTCGAAGAAGAGAGACCTGCAAAGCAAAGATCATGACTGACGTCTCTAAGCTTCGCGTTGTTAAAGTCACAAATAACCACAGTCATGCTGTGGTTATTTGTGACAGTTATTTTAAAGTCACAAATAACCACAGACAACAGGGACATCCTCGAGGCTTGCGCCAGAAGCATAACATTGTAAACGGAGATGTATATGCAGAGTTTCCGATGCAAATAAAACTCTTTTCGTGAAGTGACACCTGTGTGGTTGTCCTATCAAAATTACTGAAACATATTTATAACTCGGTTGTGGCGTATACCCACAGAAGTAGACAGCGTCTACTGCGAAAGTAGAGCATTTAAGCCAAATCTTAAACATTATGCTACAAATCAAGATACCAAATGAGGGAGAACCTTCGTTCGTAAATAATAATTTTGAAGCAATATACTCGATAAACTGTGAAAATTAAACACATAAGAAGCTTTTAATAGGGTGACGAATCGTCATCTGGACGAATTGCCCTATTACGAATTGCCCTATGACGAATTGCCCTATGCGACGAATTGCCCTGCTACGAGTTGCCCTGCTACGAATTGTCTTTCGACGAATAGTCCTACAGCCCCGTCTTAAACTATGAGTTTTTCATGACATGAAAACACGCCATAATCATTCTTATATCCACCAACTGAAATTACATCTTTATAGTGTTATCTTAAGAACCTATGGCAATACTTTTCATAGTTCATTCAGTCTGAAATAGCTCTCGTTTTATATACTGCCATATCAGAGTGCTGCTTTCACCTTGGGCTGATAAATTCTAAGACGTTGTGATTCTATGTTTTTCGTGATCGGATTCAATTTGGTCTGGAGAAAGCTCTACTTTTACTCTGCTACAACTTGTTAAAAAAATAAACTAAATAATAAATAAATTTCTTAAGGCTATTTGTTGCCTTTGTTTATAAGCTAGAGGACTTACAAGCGTAACAAACACGGACGAAGAAGAGACACAAACAACCACGGACTGGCGCTAACTTTCAACTGATTTAGTCAAGAGAAACCACCCAGCAGACGTGCGTGAACACTCCTTCCTATCTTGCCAACTCCATAAACACAAACAACAAAAACTGATCTGGTTGTTTATCTGTTGTTTGTGTTTAGGGGTTGCTCCTATCACAGCGGGTTCGCTAAGATAGGAAAGAGTGTTCACGCATGTCTGCTGGGTGGTTTCCTTGATTAAATCAGTTGAAAGTTAGCGCCAGTCTGTGTTGTATGTCTCTCTTCTTCGTCCGTATTTTTGTGCTTTTAAGTCCTCTAGATCACAATGAACCAGCTAGCCCAATACAAAGTTTTAATAGTTTATGTGCTTTGTTATTTTGAAACAACAAAGATGTTCATCTGCTTTATTGTCATACGGCAATAAATCCTCTGTTTTAGAATGATTGGCACGCGATAAGCCATATATAATTACTTTAACTACAGGGACATATATAGTTCTAGTTGAAACTGACACTATAGCGCGACTCAAATGTGTTAACCTAATGTTTCTAATTGCTGACTATGTAACCTGGTGCACGGCTGAGGATGTAGATGTAAGACGTCCTGATATCTGGTGAGTCCTGAAAAGCGAGCTGCTTCATCGATCCCTTCATCTTCATTTTTGACAGGAGAGAAAGTTCTGCAAGGAAAAAGTCGCCTTGCTTAGACATTCCGTCGAACCCAATGGAGATGCGATAGCACTGATACGCAGTTCTTAGCGTACTACGCAGCTCCCGTTCATACACAGAGGCGCAACGGTAACTGCGTAGTAGGGTAGGAACTGCGTATTAGTGCTGTCGCTGAGCCCTAACCCCCCCCCCCCCACCTCACCCTAAGCTGCTGACTACTGACTTCGGTCGAGAAAGTAATTTTCTGGCAGGGGGAGCTTAAATAAACACAAATGAAATTAATTTTATGCGATGACTCTTCACCTAATGAGACGAGCCTTTTTGTCAGCTGTTCCGCGTAATAGAAACTCGGTATTCAACAATGCCTTCTTTATATTCAATAAATAGCCCAAGTTCGCCAGCCAGTTTAAATACGCCGGATCTGCCACGTGGCATCGAGGAAACTAAGGTCTTTCTGTTCGTGCGATAACCTCGCTGCAGCTTTGCGAGTGCAGAGCACGAGATGGCACGAGTTGTCAAGAGTGTTCAATGAGCATGCTCAGAACGACCTCACAGTTAAGGTTGGTTCACACACTTGATTGAGTCCGACGGAGTACGACTGCACCGGCTTACGACATACGGGTTGCTATGGCAACAGCTGCGCCGGCTCCAACAAAACGGGATAAAAACCGGTTTTGTTGGAGCCTACGCAGCTGTTGCCATAGCAACCCGTACAAAGCAAGCCGTTGCAGTTGCACAAGGTCGAACTTGACGCATGCGTGTGAATCGCCCTTTATAGGCTCCCTAGACCGGCATCATTTATGCTGAGGAATGCGCCTTGGAAAAGCTCTGTGGAATCTCGCCGCCAGCACGCGCTGAGAGCCTATGCACTCATCTATGGCCGCCAGTGAATACACCTATTGACCTAAAGTTATGGCGGCGTAACGCATGCGTTGAACGCCTGGTAAGATATGTCTATTAACTTCGTTACCAACGCACCACCGAAGTGTGGACGATGGACTCACCCAGCAACTAAAAATAAAGAAAGTGACGTGATAAGCGATTGTTTCCCACCTTTAAGAACGTTCTGAGGGTTTTATGATTAAAGGGGTCATGAAACGATATCGGATGACTTCACAGATCCCTGCCGGTCCTAGTCTGGCCCAAGTATACACGCACGGATCGCCACTGATGCAGAAACGTTTTGGTCGCGGTGACATTACGAGGATAAAAGGGGCCTATTTCTTTTAGTCTTGCCTTTTCAGAGGTTCATGACGTGATCGAATCCACCCCTGACGACAGTCGAGCGCGGCTCATGGATTGGGCACGAGAAATGCGTGAGCACTCGACTTCGTCTCGCAAGAATCGATGCTTCCGTGGACACTCGGGTAGTAAGTAGCTCTTGTCTAACAACTGCGGTAGTGAGAATAGCCGATCTCTAACGATGCCTGGAGCTCAGCACCCGTTTACTACTTTGCCGACCCCAGCGCGTGGGTATGGTCATCGTTTGCGGCAAAGGATAGTCACCAGGCCAAGTGGCCGCTTGTTCTGGCCAAGAGTTGAGGGGATGAACGATGCTCATATTTTTTCAAATTTATTTGCCGACTGTCATTGCTTAGAAAGAAAAACTAAGGCGAGTTTATTCGGTTATTAACGTTAGGGAGTGATTCTGAGTAGTAATTAGGTAAAGTATAAAAATCGTTTCATGACCCCTTTAACCACCCAGAGACATTTAAAGCGAGTTCAATACAATCACAACCAATTTTAGAAGAAACTTAGGAAGCAAATTAAACGTCACGTGGTCTGTATAATTATCGCCTCTTTTTGACAGCGATCCTACGGACATTGCAATTTACATTCTAGATGCCCAGTTCAAACTGAAAATCAGTTAGCACACCTTAAATTTTGCAACAGTTTTAAATCAAATATTTGATTTAGTTGGTTTTGAGGTTATGTCTCCACAATATTACGCAGACGGATCATAGTGGTTAGTCTGACGGTTGTCAAGAGTCTATTTATAAAAGTAGCCTATCATAAAAAAGATAATTAAAATATAAAAATTAATTGTCTGTTTCTTCACGTCCTTTCTAGTTATCGTGTTGTCATTTTGTGCTATCCTCAAAAGGTATACCTCGCTCGTTTTTTTGTTTTTTTTAATGACATGTTTTTGTTTTTTACGAGACATCGATAAAGAAAAACATCGCTTTGATTGGATTCCATATCAATCAGACGCGCATTTAAATGTAAGAGTTCCCTCTTAACATTATGCGCCATCTGGCAGCGACTCCGGCAATTATTTGAGTCCCCCATTTTTTGGGCACGTGTTCTGAGCATGTATTGGATATGAGAACTGCGTCGACGTTCGGCGTGAACTCGATTCAGCTCGTATCAAGACGAGTACTGCCTCAGCAATACTCGTCTTCGATACAGCGAGTACTGCTCATCGTATCGATAGTTCGGCGGTGCGCAGATCCAAAGACGCGCTTTGTGCCCAAGTACTGGCGACCGTCAATTTTGCTTGATGGTTCTTTTTAATGGTCCATCGAATGGAACTGTATGAATGAAATCGTTGAGACGCTTACGGAATCTGAGGAATTTGTTGTTCGCGTAAAGGACTCCGAGATGCGGCCCATGCAGAGAAAGAAATGTGTGGAGGTTCTTGATGTACGGACGCATTTGCGGGCAGGTGAGCGCTGCCCGGATTGTCACGCATCCCAGTGAAAATCCCACGAAGCTGAATGAAACCAAGAACGAAAGCACCGTCTCAGATCGCGTCTTATTTAAATGGAAAGTGAGATCGTCGCAGTGCTGCGATTAACATGTGAGGTGATTTGCATTCGATCACACTCAGCAGAAGCAAACGATGCATTTCCACGCAGGAAACATAAAAATAATGCGAATATTATCGTTTGTTTTTTTGTTTTCATTATCGCAGGTTTTCAGTAAGACCGGGACACATTCAAAAATGCGCAAATGCAAAGTCTTCTTCCTGAAAATTCTTAAATTATTTTTTTTATTACGCGTCCCCCTTTATCAGCAGGCGCGACTCATCAAATAATTGCTTCAGTATAAACGTAACTCTGCACAAGTTGTCCACAGAACAATGGACCAGCAAGATCAACGTTCTCGCAAATTTGGTTAACCTCCCAGAGTTCTCTAATGGGACTTTACAACTTTGCTACTTGACTATATTCATATACAATATCAGCTTAATACACGCAGGGTCTGGTGAGCCCAGCGCACGTTAATATCCTCCCGCAGCCAATGAAAGTGACGCATTAGCCGGCAAGAACGGTGACGATCAACTCGCGAAGCAAGAAGCGGGAACATTATACGCCACCTGCTCAGTGAGAACTCAAGATACTTTGGTTGTGGCGAGCATATTATTGCTGCTCCGCGACGAACAAGATAACGGCATGAGCCGATTACAACGCCGAAGAACGTATCAATACGACTGGTGTGCTCAGCAAGTCCCACTCCGGTCATGCAGCGAAAGCGATCCCAAAGGGAAAACAAATGACATCACAAAAGCCGGGCTGTCCATGCTGTCGGAAGTCGCGATCCTGGCGGTTGGTGGTAGAAAAGTCGGCGAAAAGCACGACCGAAAGCGAGTGTCGCTGTCGTCACGGCGTCCCAACTCCAGGCTGCCGAAGCTTCCTGGACTGTCAAGCTGGAGAGCGACCTGCAGCAGAACAGGCGTCCGCCACACACACAACCGCTGGAGTGACGCCGCCAGGATCGCGGCCGGCGACAGCATGACACGTGTATGACGTCATCAGGCGGAAATCCGCCACTTGTTGGGACGCTTCTTGGGACACGGTGCAAGCCGGATACGGGTAAGGCAATCAGGCACGCCAGCGTTTCGTATGCGGTCAGTGACTATAAATGAAACCAGAAGGCTCTAATCAGGAAAAACGTCTTCCCGCATCAATCTCTACGACGATTTATTTAGTTTTCTGTAATAATAATAATTCTTGGCTGTTTACGAATATTTAACGTTTTTTTTGAATATACAAGACTACTTCACTATGCGTGGCCGGATTAAGAAAATATATTGGCCCTAAACTAATAAAGAATTTGCCTGCCACCCCCCCCCCCCCCACCCTTCCCCCTTTTTTTTCCCCGCCCACCCCCAAGGGGCCGGCCCCGGCTACACTACTGGAATATTTAATTATTAAAATAAATTGCAAACAATCGCGTCGAAAATTAGAGCGGGCCAGCAATATCGGCAAGGAGTACGCGTGTTCGACACTGTTTTCAAGTGCATTACCGTTTTCATCTCCTCTCTTTCAATCATAAAGGTCGTGCGTGGTTAGGGAGCCCCGGACTTCTAATAGATTAACAAGTGCTGCCCGCACGCTTCCTCGTTTACAGCATTTTACGCATAAGGCATTTCTCACTTGTGTACTTATTTCGAAACAGAAATATGTTCCCCCGACTCTGGTCGGAGACACATTGGCCTTTTTACGATGCATTTATCACGAAACGTGGCAGTAATAATTGCTGGCCACTTAGTTGGGAGACTTTGTCAATCACAGAGCCTGCCTCATGCCGCTGGCGAGTCTGTCTCCGGTTTCCGCCTAAATATGAAGGCAAAATATCAGCTTTCTACAGTCACTCGTCGTGGGTGGAAGGATGAGTATCCGAACTTCGAGGGAACAAGTGAGGGGAGGGGACAGTTTGATTGTTGTTTTCAAGCAACTCGGTAAGTAAACGTAAGCCAGACGTCTGTGTTTATTGGTGGTACATATTTTTATTCTTTCCACAAAAACAACGTCACAGCTGAAAAAAAAGCTGGCCTAGTCAGACGTAGAATGCAGTGTACGTATACATCCCTGCGTTGTCCGTGCGTATGTGCACGCCTTCATCCCAGTAGAGTGTCAGGGGCCAGGGGGTAGGTCCTTGTGTCTGTGTTCACTCTACCATGATACAAACATGACGGTTCATGAATCAATATTACCTTGAGAA